>QRFB01005954.1:7987-28562 GCA_008931105.1 Oenanthe javanica | reverse complement strand
AATAAACATTTAATTCCTAGAACAAATTTGACATGAATTGTTCTACTTAAGGAATTAAACTCAAACCAGCACAGAAAGTCTGTAAATATAACTTTGCAGAAAAATTACTGAATTTGAAAGTTTTTCTACTACTGAAATGAGAAGTGATCTCCTCATATTTATAGAGGTTAGAAAAACTTTGCATTACTTTGCAGCATTACTTTTCACTATGACCTTTTTAACAAGAATTAAGCCTTGCATTACTTTTCAGAAAGCTGGGCATTACTTTTGACAATTCGGTATTGCCTTTCAACAAGCTCGGTATTACCTTTTCAGAAGTTCGGTATTACCTTTTCAGAAAGCACATAATTACCTTTTAAAAAATAATTTTGGTATTACCTTTTAAAAAGGTAATTTCGGTATTACCTTTTCAAAAGGTAATTTTGATATTACCTTTGAATAATTCTCGGTATTACTTTTTAATACTTTTCTCGGTATGACTTTTCATCACCCCCCAAATCAATTACTTTTCACTTGAATAGGACACGTGGCAGCTTGTGATTGGTTGCTTTTAAAACAAAAACCACCTGCCCTTTCAATTTGAAAAGAAAGGGGCCTATTTCGTCCTGTAATAATGAGCTCCGTAGAAATGTTTTTCGACCCGCACAACTTATAATCTTTGATTAATAAATAATAAATTTAATTCAGAAATTATAAAAATAAATATCTAATATTATTTAGATATTTATAAATATAATTTACTAAATAAATAAAATATTTATTAATTAAAATAAATCCTTACACTCTAAGCTGCGGTCTCCTAAACGTCTGGAACCGAACTCCTTTTGACTTGGAAATGATAAATCAATTTCAACCGGGGTTCCACATTTAAGAATATATGACTCTGCATTTTTTCCGTGTCAATTCTTTTTCTGTCTTTTCTTCAAGTCAGTACCGTCAGGCATGTTTGGCTGTTTCTATAGTTGCAATTAGAAGTACCTCTGTTACTGAAATAATCTGACTCTTTAAACTAGACCATACTTCTTTTCACCACTGCATGTACCCAGTCAAATATTCAATCTTGGATTCCGACTCTTGTACACTGCATTCCAAACAAACTTGTATCCCTTTAAGCTTCCAGCTTCTGTCATTCGAAAATAATTCTAAATTAATTAATCTTTTAATTAATTTAAGAAATAAATTAATTCTGAGTGAATTAATTTACTAATTAAATTAACTAATTAATTTAATTAATTAATAGAGAATTAAATTAAAGGTTTGACTATTGTTGATGTAGATAAGACTCTTCTGTTCTTCAACAATAACCTTTTTAATCACTTGAACTTTTTGATGACTAATCTTCACTGACATTGTTGACATCCTGTGCACTGGTCTGGTTCACGGATGACTAACTATAAAGTTGATTATCATTTCTTCTGTAGTGGTCTTTATGTCTTGTCTTGTCCTGTCTTGGCTTCTTTTTGTTCTTCCTCTATATTTAATATTTATTATTTACTTCGCTTTCTTATCTGAGTTGAGTTGTCATCTACTTATTACAAATACGACTAGTAATATGACTTTCACTAATTTAAACAGTAATCTAAATATAGATCGATTAATCGCTGAGTGGAGGAATTTCGATTCGATTAAGTAATAATTTGGTTAACGAGTGATTTTTCAAAATATCGATCAAATATCAGACGAGATGAACAATAATCGATTGAATCAATTATAAGTTTGGTAAAAATTAGTTAAAATTGACAATTTTTTAAAATTAAAAATTTCAATAAAAAAGTAAATGGATCTAAATTCCCGATACTATATACTCTTTCAATTTCAATTTTAAACTAAGTCAAGTAATTTGAATAAATTTAATAATATTTAAAGGGAAAAACACTAATTTGATGGTTAGAAATTCAACTAATTTCCTGCTTTTTAACTTACTACATTTTAAATAAATTTTTTTTATTAAAGGGGGGGTTTTTAATAATTGAACTATTTATGTTTAGTTGACTTTATGTTTATAGAATGAAGATTACTTCAACAGATGGAAACTTTATTTGAGTTTATAAAATGTATTAATTACATTAAATTTTATCATTAAAACTTAACTTAAATATTAAATATGAACTACAAAATATTATTTTTTTTCTAAATTTTATGATTGATATATAAATATAATTATTTATTATATATTAAATTAAATCAAATGTTTCTGATTAATATTTCAAATTAATCATTATCATTAATGAATTTTGAATATAAAATGTATTCATCTGAATAATTCGATTCAATTTTTAGAACATTTAAATTAAATTTGAAATCTAAATGATTAGTACTAATATATTGCTGTACTAAATTTGTGATTACTAGTAGGTGAACACAGTATTGGAAAATAAAAAGTGAATGTACGGAACGCGGATGAATCCAAATTTAATCGGAATGATTAATTGATTAATCGGAAAATTTAATTAATGAATTATTGAAAAGGGAATAATGACTGATTTTTAGAATCACGGAACACCGTAATTAAACTGAAAAAAATGGCACCCACTCATTAGTCTAAAAGCGGACACTCTCTAAACACATTTTTCTTTAAAGCCACCGGCCACCTCTAAACACACACCCCACACACAAACACCATCCCCCCTCTCCCTCACACACACACACACAAACCGGAAATCTAACCGTCGCTGATCATTGACATCACCGGAATTTCCATGAGGTAATCCAACTATATATACGTATTTCATATATCTATTCTGTTAATTTGTTATTCAATCAAGAACCTGTTACGAATCTCGTCGATACTTGTGATTCTTATTCTCATCTGATTGATTGTATCTACATGTACAGCTATACACACAATTCGATACTACATACATAAAAAGTATGGAATCGATGGCCACTAGTCTGATTTCGAATCCTGTAACAACCTCAACACGCGAATCTCGAAAAAAGAAAAAGAAAAGAAGCCAAAACAACCCACAAAATCAATCTCAAAACCCTAACAACAATGAAATTTTGTGGAAATCCGATAAACAACAAAATATATACTCCTCGAAACTTGTCCAAGCTCTCCGTCAGGTCCGGCTCGACTCGTCCACGACTGCCGTGCCGCGTCGTGGCAAATTGGTGCACAAAGCAGCTGATCGGGTCCTGGCTGTTACTGCCAAGGGAAGGACCAGGTGGAGCCGAGCTATTTTAACTAATAGGTTGAAGATGAAATTTAATATGAACTTGACAAGGCGTAGAGTGGCTGCAAGAAGGGCGAGTAGGGCGGTGAACACTGTGCAACAAAAAGCTCAAGTTCTCGGGCAATTAGTTCCTGGATGTAGGAAGGAATCACTTCCGGTGGTTTTGGAGGAAGCTGGGGATTATATTGCTGCTTTGGAGATGCAGGTTCGCGCGATGGCTGCATTGGCTGAGATTCTTTCTGCTGGTTCTGGTTCGAGTTAGAGTACCTTACCTTCCACAAGCTGTAATATTGTTGTTTTTGTTTTTTATTTTTCTGTGATTGAAATTTAACATTTTATTGTCAAGTGTTTGGTACAGTCAATCTTATCGTTTAAGTTCCGAATACTTCTCATTTTTATGTGGTGTGTGTAGGATAGCTAGAGTTAACATATGAGAAATAACATGAGGATGAGACTAATTAGGGTCTGAAACGAGATGAGTTTTGGCTTATCGAACTTGTGTTTGAATTTGATTTTTCTTATTGAATCGAGTCAGATAAGCTTATTGAACTGGACAATATATCTTTTGTTCCAAGTGATGAGGTTCATGTTCTTGTGTGGTCAAGATAAGGTAGTCGAGATGAGCTTATCTGAGTCCAAGCTTTTCTCGACTAACTCGATTTGAGATTTGTTTACAATTTAAGGCTTTAAACAATATGAATGAAGTCGAATCTTGGCTTATGGAACTCAAGTTTGAAGGTTTTCTGGATGAGCAGAGCAGAGCGGACTTGACCCGAGTCCTGACCTTCATCTGATACAATCTTTTGGTTGAGGTCAAGCTTGGGTTTTCATCAAACTGAATCGGTAGAACTTTTCGAGTTTGTACTCAAAATTTCTTTTTTGGTTACAGCTCCATGGTCATGTAATATTATCTTCTGTTGTACCGAAACAAATCAAATGTGTATTAAAATTATCACATTTGCTGACAAGAAGCTTGAAACTATATACCAGTTATTATATACTGATGGGAGTCTTTGGCTGCTTTTCAGATCCCAATAAGGAGCTCAACATTGTGACTTTGTGAAGATGATTTGTGTGTGTGTGTGTGTGTCTGACTGTCTGTGTGTGTTACTGGTTATGTATTTCATGTTTTGGAGTTTATCTGAGAGTCTGAGATCAATGTGTACTGGAGTTGGCCTGAGGGAATGAATTTGAAGGTCAGTTTCATAGTGTCACTCCGCTTTCGTTTAGTTAAAAACAACGAAAGTAGTTATTTTATACTTATTTGATTATAGAAGAAAAATACAAGTAGCTTATGCTTTTCCAAACATAGAGTGATGTAGTAGTAGTATAATATTATGCTCACTTTCAGTTTTTACTGAGAAGGGATACACTTTAAGCAAATATAAACTGTCATGGTGAAAATGACATATCCTATGGTGGTGGATAGAAAGTAGGTTATTCAAGGTGTCATTGTTTACAAAGATAGGTGTTGATTAGATTTTTGTCCTGAGTTAAATTGTTGTACAGGGAATCTCATAAATAGCTAGCTTAATAATGCAACAGTGCTATATTGTAAATATCCATCTTACTCCCTGCTGCTATCTAAACAAGAGTGTCCAAAAGAATTGAATGGACTATGTGCTATTGTGCTACAAATTATGTAAAAGCTTTGTTATGCTGTCCCTACATCCATCCATTATAGTTATATACATGATGCAGCTGATACATACAGATATATGGATATATGGTGGAGCTGGCATTATGTCTGGTTCAATGTGGGTGGAATGTGAGGTAGGGTGTAGGGGGAGATGGAATAGTAAACAGTGGTGTCCTAGAGAGTTGGTTTTTCCCTAAATTAGGGAATGCAAGGACCAAACCCATCCCTTAAAAAAAGCCTCACTCACTTTGACTGACAATGTGTGACTTGTTTCTTTGTGTTGTAAATGGAGTCCAGAAGCATCCAAGAGTTAATTACAGCAGCTAGCTCGCATGTTATATATTTTTACAAGTGTTTCGGTGAATAAATGTCTTGGTCCCTGGCTCCCTGCTACTCGGACTTTTTGACTCTTCCTCTTTATCTCAAGTCTTATCTGTGTTGAACACTTTTAGGGTCGGTTTAGTTTACCTTTTAAGCTGAAAAATGTATGTATTTTTCGATTTATAAGTAGCTTATAATGAAAAATAAAATAGACCGGGTTTAATTGAGTTCGAATAATCTAGGTCTTAGCTGACTATTTAAAGAAAAAAAAAAGATTAATATCGAGATTCAGATATTTCGAAATCATAAAATCGCTAATAATAATATTCAAAATAGTTTTTGTGGTGGTAAAAATCTATGTATGTGATGAAAGAGGGGTTATAATTTTGATGAAAGATGGAAATTTGGATGAGGATGTTGATGCTTTGCTTGAAAGGAGATGATGAATGAAGTGGATGGACCACTTGTAATGTTGCACGTATGCATTTAAGGGGACAATGAAGCATTGGATTTGAAAGTCAGCAAAAGTGACAGTACTGTTTGCATTCATAAATTTCATGCGCACCCGGTGTGCCCATGTGCCTTAATGCAATCCACGCAAATAAATCTCATTCATTATAACTTCGAAATTTTAAATTTATCAAAACTGATTTTTTTGAATTTTGATTTAATTTTTAGACTAGAAAATTTTTAAATTTGGATTTGAGGTATATCGATTCGATATCCAAAATCCAATCTAAATCGAAACCTGAAAAAACCCAAATAATATATATATATATGTATATATTTTATGTTATATATATATATATAATTATACATAATATATTATTTTCTAAGTATATATATAATATATATTTATGTAATATTATATATATATATATATTATACGTTATTTATAAAATATTATAATATAATATAATTGTATATGTATATAAATAACTATTTTTTAAACTTAATTCTCGGGTTTAAATTTCGGGTTGGGGTTCGGGTTTTCTGATATCGAATTTCGGATTTTATATTCTAATATCGGGTATTTTTCAGGTCTGAATTTAGATTTTACCAAACTCGACCCGATTGTCATCCCTAGTTTTTACAAACTGTCTCTAAAATGAAAATACTTATATTTTTAATTATTAATTTTTCATTATTATCGGTTTAATATATTCCCTCCTTATCTTTGCAAGACTATTTTTTTGACAATCACATTAACTTATTTTTAATTATAATTGAAAAATAATATATAACTAAAAAAATAAAATTATATATTATTAAAAATATATATATAATATACTTTAAAATGTATTTTTAGTTTTTTTATTGTTATAAAAGAATAAATTTTAAATTATAGTGAAAAATGAATCCATTTAATTCAAAAAAAATCAAAATGAACATGTAAATAATGAAATATATTAATATAAAAGAGAATTGAACACAAAAACTTGAAACAACGAATGGGTAGTTTTATTACTTTATTTATTACTTAAATACTCACTATCCATATACAATGAAAATACTCAAAATTGATTTAGTTACATAAAGAAATGACAACATTTAGATCAGTGAATACTATTAATTCAAATTTAGATAAATACCATTTATATATTTAAATTTGAATTAAAAATAATATCTCTTAAATGGATCACTGACTCGAGATGTCTTATAAACATCATCGTCATGATCAAGATGCTATTTTACATTTTTATAACATGATTTTAAGCGAATCTCTTATCTCTTAAATATATAACGAGAGAACGAGAGGACTTTGGTGAGATATTTTAATCATGAGACATTTTATTCATAAATTAAAATGTCCAATTTGCCTTTTTTATTGTTTATTTAAAAAAATATTGTTAAAAGTAGTTGAACTTGGGTCTACCAAGAAACTTAAAAAAAATTATCACTATATCACTCTATTACATATACTTCATATTATACTCATAATATGTGTATGCGTGTGTATGAATCGTGATTAAAATTTAGAGATTAAAGTTGGGTTAAAATAATATTCAATTTTCATTTTTTTTGTTTGCATAATATATATGCTATGTATGTATTATAAAAACTATATTTAAAACATGTAAAATTTATTTATGTACAAAGTCAAGTTAATAATTTTTTTTATCATAAATAAGCACATTATTAAAAAAATGAATTATATAATTAGATTAAAAAGTGAATTTTTGATAAAATAATTGAATTTATATAATAAAATTGAATTTAATAAAATAATTAAATTTAGAATATAAAATACATGATTGAATTTGAAAGTGAATTTTCATAAAATGAATAGAATATAATATATAATAAAAAATAATTTATGAAGACAAGAAGTAGTGATTGAGTTATTTTATTTTGAAAAATCATGAGTCATTTTATTCAAGTAATATTATTATAATACCCTTAATTATATAAATAATAAAAAATTATATTATTTTACTAATTGTGTGTATTGAATATATATCCTTTTAATCTTAATAATTTTATTACGAAACTAATATAAGTGTGATAATTTTATACTACAAGTCATATAATTCAATTTTACAATTTTATCTATAATAGATAAATTTATATAATAGAGTTATTATATACAATAAATATACAAATTCAAATTCAAAAATGAATTTCATATTTCGTATATTCAATATTCAAATTCATAAAATAATCATTCATATTTTGTACGATAAATTCATAATTAAAATAAGTAATTTTTGAACTACAAATCATATAAATGATTATTGTGTATAATGCAAATTTAAATGATAAATTTTGTGTTTTAAATAAAAAATACTTTAAATTGTGTATGTAAATGAAATTTTTTAAATAAAATACAATTTAATTTAATATAAAGCCTATAGTTGAGCTAAAAATATTAATATATAATTACGTCATATAAATGATATTAAGAAATTTTCATTTTAAATATTAAAATATATTTATGCAAACATTTAGGATTAATGATTGTAACACGTACCACAACTTTAATCTCATATCGAAACATGTGTCGATTTTATTTTAATATAAAGATAAAATATTGCTATCAAGGTACTAATAAATCATGATCTTCTGGGATCACGTGATTGATTTGTGGATGACTCAAATTATTATATTCGGGTCTCGAACTTTGACCTTATGTGTGATACAAATTTAGAATTTGATATGATTTAAAAATGGACTTAAGATTTGACCAGAGTTATCACATATGGTATCAAAATCGACTCTCTAAAATAAGATAATTTAAGTTATCAAAAGTGGGGATGCAGAGACATGTGGTATTATCACACAATAATCAAAGGTTCAGGTGTAAGGATACGTAAAAAGCTGATATTATCTGTTCTGCTTGACATGGACGACTAAAATTTAAGTTTAGGAGTTTGTAATATCCGAGACCCACATCAAAACATGTAGATAATCCATATCACAAATAAGTTCAAGTACATTAAAACAAGTACGACAATTTGGATAATCTATAAATTTACCCCGACATAAAAAAATAATGATTTGTTGATATAATTGATAGTAGTACTATAATATAGAGTTAGGTTATATGGAGACCGCCTTTTTATTGGAAACGTCGGAGACCGTATATGTACTGCTTGCAGAACATTACAAAAGATATTGTCCTGTAAAATATGTTCCACAAGCAGTACATATATGGTTTCCGACGTCTCCAACAAAAAAGCGGTCTCCATATAACTTTTCCCATATATATATAATTTAAAGTATTCACATGTTTCGATGTGAAACTGAGATATTACAATCATATTTCATTAATTTATCAGCTGGACTCTAAATTAAATTAAATACAGTTGAATAGAAGTGAAATTTTAAAAAATAATTAAATTTTTAAAAATATTATAATTAAAATATAAAATATAACAACAAAAAAATTAAGACTAGTGACCCGTATCTTGCATGTGCTTTTATTGGTAGTTATATCTAATCAAAGAAAATTTTACTAACAAATTATATTGACAATCATCTGTTGGGACAATCGAATCATGATGCTGCGTTTTATGATATGAAAACGAACGAGTTTGAATAGAAAATTAACCTTAATCGCTACGGCGCAAGCGATTCAAATCCACGTCTTCTACTGTATTCCCGTATTCACCTTGAGCGAAGTGTGGCCTTCGATCCTCCCAAGGTTGCCTCCCTTCTAACTTTGAGATCTTGGAACCCTAGTTCTTGGTTGCCTCCTTGAACGGCTGCTCACAAAAACCCTAGTATTTTCCAACTCTTAGCTAGAAGAGAATAAGATGAATATATAGGCTACAGTAGGGATCCTGGATAATTAGGTCGGGCCTTCCAATGACATTCTGGGTCAAGCCCAATGTCATTAAATATTAATTCAATCCACTAAAGAATTAATATTTGCACTACCTCTCCTAATGCCGTAATTTAATTATTTAATTCGGCTCCAATATTATTTGCTTATTAAATTCCCCATGTTTAAGATATCGAATGTCCATTAATTAAATTAATTTCTGATAATTAATTTAATCAATATCTTTTATCCTTGATCATCCACTCAACCTTATAATTATGCAAGAACAAATCTGCCTGCAGGACTAAAGCATAATTATCTTTATGAGCTTTCAAGAGGACATCATCACCCGAATATTTTCGGACACGGTTTCCTTTTATAGTCAATATCCCACTCTGTATGCAATGTCATTGTCCAAAACATAATATTGTGATTAACAAAAAATCACATCACATATGAATCAAAACATGTGCATTGCATACAAGTGTCAATCACTGTATCCGGATTAAGAACCTAAGCAATAATAATATTATAGAATCTTAGTTCTTCTTTATTATCAGAATAGAAGAACAATTCTAATATTTTAATCCCGTTCAATATACACAAAGCATACAAGTATTATTCAATAATCAAGATAGATTATTTCCAAATAATACTTCAGTCATTCCAGTGGTTTGTTTAACTCCACTTAAACTGTGAACATTTATTATATTATATATAGACACTGACAATCTAATCTTCTGTTATCCCATTTGATACTAGATTATCCACAATATATAATATACAAACAGTGTTAAAATACGCATTCAAGATTCTCAATAAAAAAAGACAATGTCATATACTTCAAACGAATAGTTCAGTATACTCCCTAACAATCTCCCACTTATACTCAAGCTATTCTTTGAGTATATCAGTGTTATATTACAAGCAATCCACTACCAATTAAATAACTATTATGTGACCATACATCTGACTCCTATCGCCTCCACATGCTGCTCAAAAGCCTTAGCTGGTAAGCTCTTTGTGAAAGGATCTGCCCGGTTGTCCTTTGATGCTATATCAGTCACAATAATATCTCCTCGCTTAACGAATTGTCGTATAAGGTGATACTTACGCTCGATGTGTTTTGCTGCCTTATGGTCTCGCGGTTCCTTTGCATTTGCCACAGCACCAGTGTTATCACAATACACTGTCAAGCTCCTAGGCAAATTAGGTACCACATCTATGTCCAAAAGAAAGTTTCTGAACCATATTGCCTCTTTGGCTGCCTCCGAAGCTGCCACATATTCGGCTTCCATGGTAGAGTCAGCAACGCATTTCTGCTTTACACTCCTCCATATTACAGCTCCACCTCCTAAGGTAAACACATATCCCGAGGTTGATTTCCTCTTATCTCTATCTGCTTGGAAATCTGAATCGGTATATCCTAGAGGTAACAAATCTGAGGCCTTGTAAATTAGCATATACTCCTTAGTCCTTCTCAGGTACTTGAGTATAGCCTTTACTGCACTCCAATGTTCCTGTCCTGGGTTTGACTGATATCTGCTAACCATGCCCACGGCAAAACAAATATCAGGTCTCGTACATAACATTGCATACATTAAGCTTCCGCATGCCGAAGCATAGGGAACCGCTTTCATGCTCTCTATCGCCTCTGGTGTCTTAGGACACTGTTTCTTTGATAGAGCAACTCCATGTTTATAAGGTAGGTTACCCTTCTTGGAGTCCTGCATGTTAAAACGAGCCAATACCTCATCAATATAGGGCTCTTGGGATAAAGCCAACATCCTTTTCTTGCGATCCCTTATAACTTTGATCCCAAGGATGTATGCCGCTTCACCTAAGTCCTTCATTTCGAACTGTTTGAACAACCATGCCTTTACCGCTGATAACATCCCTACATTGTTTCCAATGAGTAAAATATCATCTACGTATAGCACTAGAAAAGTCACTGAACTACCCTCACATTTCTTGTACACACACGACTCGCTTGGACATTGATCAAATCCGTATGACTGGATTACCTGATCAAAGCGAATATTCCAATACCTAGAAGCTTGTTTAAGTCCATAAATGGACTTCTTAAGCTTACATACCAGATGCTCTTGGCCTTCCTTAATGAATCCTTCTGGTTGTTGCATATAGATGATCTCATCATCAAGACTCCCATTTAGGAAAGCTGTCTTGACATCCATTTGCCAAATCTCATAATCGAGATGAGCTGCTATAGATAAAAGAATCCGGATCGACTTTAGCATGACTACTGGCGAAAAGGTTTCCTCATAATCGATCCCTTCTTTCTGAGTATACCCTTTCGCAACAAGTCTTGCTTTCCAAGCTTTTACCTTTTTGTCAGATCCTCTTTTTCTCTTGTAGATCCACTTACATCCAATGGGTTTTACACCTTTGGGTGGTTCCACGAGCTCCCAGACTTGATTTGAATACATAGATTCCATCTCAGATTTCATTGCTTTTTGCCATAGATCTGCATCTTTGTCTTGCAGTGCTTCCTCGTATGTCATGGGATCCTCATCATGTTCCTCAGAGACCAAGTCCGAAGACTCTCCCAATAACATGAATCTGCTGGGTTTACGAATAACCCTCCCACTACGACGAGACACCGGTGTGGTATTAGTGATAGGTTGTGTGTTCTCTTGTGGCTGTTCTACTTGTACTATTGGCACTTGTTCATTATTTGTCTCTCCCACTAGTTCCTCTAAAACGACACTGCTCATGGGTTTATGGTTCATCATATAGTCCTCCTCTAGGAATCTAGCATTGGTACTAACAATGACATCCCGATCCTTAGGACTATAAAATAAATATCCTTTCGTTCCCATGGGATAGCCTACAAAAAGCCTTACTTCTGTACGAGATTCTAACTTAGTCACGTTCTTGTTCAACACATGTGCTGGACAACCCCATATCCGAATATGTCTTAGACTAGGTTTTGAACCAGTCCACAATTCTTTTGGAGTCTTAGGAACTGACTTAGAAGGAACTAAATTCAAAAGATAAGCTGCTGTTTCTAAAGCATGTCCCCAAAACGACTTGGGTAATTCTGAATAACTCATCATCGATCTAACACTCTCCAAAAGAGTACGATTCCTTCTCTCCGCTACACCATTCTGTTGGGGTGTTCCAGGTGCAGTCAACTGAGACATGATCCCATTCTTTGATAAGTAATCCCTAAATTCTCCAAGCAAGTATTCGCCACCACGATCTGATCGTAGTGACTTGATACATTTTCCATGTCGCTTCTCCGTTACAGTTTTGTACTCCTTGAACTTGTCAAAGCACTCTGATTTACGGCGCAACAAATAAATGTATCCATATCTAGAATAATCATCAATAAAAGTGACAAAATATTCATAACCACCTCTTGCTTGAATATTCATGGGTCCACATAAATCAGTATGAACCAATTCTAACACTTCTTTGGCTCTATTCCCCTTTGCCTTAAAAGGCCTAGTGGTCATTTTACCTTCCAAACAGGATTCACAGACTGGAAATGGCTCCACTGCCAATGAGCCTAAAGGCCCATCTACTACCAGTCTTTGAATCCTCCTCAAGTTAATATGACCTAATCTTAAGTGCCAAAGATATGTTTGGTTCAAAGAAGAAGGTTCCTTTCTTTTAGTAGTGATAGAAGATGTGTTATTTAATACCCTATGTTGTAGTTGCAGTGCAGGTTGATTAGGAGTGATTATGTATAAATTGTCTTGCAATGTACCAGAACATATAACTAGTTTATTCCTCATAATTGAAACATTATGATCCAAACAAACATTATAACCATCCAAAGCAAGTTTAGAAACCGAAATTAAATTCCTTCTAAACGAAGGTACATAAAGACAATTGTTCAAAACCAAATTCCTATCATCACCAAAAGATAAATTAACATCTCCCACTGCAACTACTGCTACTTTCGTAGCATCTCCCATGAACACATATATCTCGCCATCTCTAAGCATTCTGGATTGCTGGAACCCCTGCATAGAATTACAAACATGATCAGTGGCTCCTGTATCTACACACCAAGTGCTCGTAGATATAGCCGCTATATATGTTTCTGTAACTAGAGAAAGAGACATACCAGTATTGTTTTTCTTCTTAGGAAGAGGACAATCCTGTTTCCAGTGACCCGACTGCTTGCACCTGAAGCACTTGCCCTTGGGCTTTTTCACAGCACCACCTTGAACTCCCACAGCTTTCACAACTTTCTGTGTCTGAGCCTTTTTCTTCTTCTTGGCTTTCGGCTTAGAAGAAGAAGGTTTCTCAGCCACATTGACTTGAACACTCTGCTGAAAAAGTCCTTCAGCTGCCTGAAGTTCTGTCAGAAGTTCCGCAAGACTATACATCATTTTGTTCATGGTGTAATTCAAGCGGAACTGCTCAAAACTTTTGGGTAAACTCATAAGGATGATATCGATCTGGGTTTCCCCATCAACCTCAGCACCAAGGATCTCCATCTCATTCAGATGTGACATCATCCTGAGAACATGATCCCTTACAGGTGTCCCTTCAGCCATCTGAGTGTTCATTAAAGCTTTCATTGCTACTTGCCTTGCAGCCCTATTCTGATCTCCAAAAAGTTCTTTGAGATTAAAGAGCATATCTGAAGCAGTGGCCATAGCCTGATGCTGATGCTGCAAAACACCTGACATTGCTGCCAGAATGTAACATCGCGACATCTCATCAGCCTTAATCCACTTCTTATAATACTCCTTCTCAACTTCAGAAGCATTCTCAGCAGGCTCCTCTGGCTTGGGTTCATTAATGCAAAATTTGTACTCCTCAGCAGTCAACACAATGTCCAAATTACGTTTCCATTCAATATAGTTAGGTCCAGTAAGTTTGTTATCCTTAAGTATGGTAAAAAGTGGATTAAAGCCCATTATATCCTGAGAATCATACATATAACACATAATTAGAGGGTGTTTAAAAAAATTGGTTCCTCTAACAATTATTTAAAATTAAAACACCAACACTTAAACACCATAGGTTTCCGGTATGCCACGTTGGGTGACTTATATACCACCTAAATTTATTTAAATGTTACTTCGGTCCTACTACTAAATAATTAGTCACGTTAGGGTGATCTATATTATTTTTCATAGCTAAGTGTATACCATTATTAAATCTTAAATTAATAATAATAATACCAGATGCGCCTTTTGACTATGATAAATTCTTGCTCCTAACAATAAGATACTACTAAAATTACAAATCTAAAGAGTATTCAGACTGACTGGCCAGGCCGGTGGAAGCATTGCCAAGAGGCTAACCACTTTTCTAGACACCAATCTAAATGGCCAGGTAAGCTGCACGCTTTCCTAGACACCAACGCAAGAATACTCAAAGATGTGTTATTTTAGATTCTCTTCCTAGTTGAGCGTGAAAGCTATCAAAAAATAGGGTATCCTTTTATTATTTGAATTCTATGAAACTTAGTACGCCACGTTGGGTGACATATGTACCTTCCAATATTCATAATTAATTTTAGAAGTTTGTTCTAGTAATTTCCATAACACTCTAGACACCATAAATTACATGCCACGATGGGTGACGTATACATAATTTATATTCGACTTAGTGTTAAATTACATACAAACAATAATGGAGACCATGGGATTTAATACCAAATTAATTCCCTCTCCCACTTAGTATTTTACTATGAGGATTTTATCTAGATGCATCGTCCTATGTTATTTTTTCGCAGTCCACATGTATCATAATAACAATACATATAACACATAACATAGCAGCATACTCATCATGATTAAAGCATAATAAAACAGCCCTATGTCCATGTCGTTCTAGCATGCGAAGGGTTAGTATCACATGGCATAACAAACAAACATGGAACACATAGTAGTAATAATCAAGATCAGCAAACATTATGTAAAACATAATAAAATACATCCACTATTATGGCCCCGAAGAATAATCTTCAAAATCATCCATCGATAAATTTTCGAAAATCTTCAGCCGCCTGTTTGACTGCCTAAACGAGCTCAGAATGGCTTGAAAAATCTGGAGATGGTTTCCATCTCAGCCTGTAGGTCTCGTTCTGCCGTTTCCGAAAAGGTATTATTCGCCCCAATCGGATATCGTATGCAAAATCTGTAGCCAGAACAGCGAAGCAGCCACGAAAACAGCATATAGCAGCGGAAGAACTCTGTTTCTCGCATCTTCGTTGATCAAACAATTACATACGACAAATACAACAGAAAAATCTATTCTATTACATCAGATCATAATCTAAATTGAATACAATTCGAATTACAAGATTACAATCAAAATAGAAATCAAAAATTAAAACTAATCATGATCAACCCTCATGATTTAATTTACAACCACGATAAACCACGTGGGATCCAAAAACATAATTACAACCATGGCCATAATAGTGGATAACAACCTGCATCAAAAAAACAATACAAACCCACCACTATATACATACATAATTACGACATGGACATCATATCATATAACGCAGAACCCTAGAACCTGGCTCTTGATGCCAATTGTTGGGACAATCGAATCATGATGCTGCGTTTTATGATATGAAAACGAACGAGTTTGAATAGAAAATTAACCTTAATCGCTACGGCGCAAGCGATTCAAATCCACGTCTTCTACTGTATTCCCGTATTCACCTTGAGCGAAGTGTGGCCTTCGATCCTCCCAAGGTTGCCTCCCTTCTAACTTTGAGATCTTGGAACCCTAGTTCTTGGTTGCCTCCTTGAACGGCTGCTCACAAAAACCCTAGTATTTTCCAACTCATAGCTAGAAGAGAATAAGATGAATATATAGGCTACAGTAGGGATCCTGGATAATTAGGTCGGGCCTTCCAATGACATTCTGGGTCAAGCCCAATGTCATTAAATATTAATTCAATCCACTAAAGAATTAATATTTGCACTACCTCTCCTAATGCCGTAATTTAATTATTTAATTCGGCTCCAATATTATTTGCTTATTAAATTCCCCATGTTTAAGATATCGAATGTCCATTAATTAAATTAATTTCTGATAATTAATTTAATCAATATCTTTTATCCTTGATCATCCACTCAACCTTATAATTATGCAAGAACAAATCTGCCTGCAGGACTAAAGCATAATTATCTTTATGAGCTTTCAAGAGGACATCATCACCCGAATATTTTCGGACACGGTTTCCTTTTATAGTCAATATCCCACTCTGTATGCAATGTCATTGTCCAAAACATAATATTGTGATTAACAAAAAATCACATCACATATGAATCAAAACATGTGCATTGCATACAAGTGTCAATCACTGTATCCGGATTAAGAACCTAAGCAATAATAATATTATAGAATCTTAGTTCTTCTTTATTATCAGAATAGAAGAACAATTCTAATATTTTAATCCCGTTCAATATACACAAAGCATACAAGTATTATTCAATAATCAAGATAGATTATTTCCAAATAATACTTCAGTCATTCCAGTGGTTTGTTTAACTCCACTTAAACTGTGAACATTTATTATATTATATATAGACACTGACAATCTAATCTTCTGTTATCCCATTTGATACTAGATTATCCACAATATATAATATACAAACAGTGTTAAAATACGCATTCAAGATTCTCAATAAAAAAAAGACAATGTCATATACTTCAAACGAATAGTTCAGTATACTCCCTAACATCATCATCCTCAGTCCTCTCTTAGTTGGTCGACATCCAACGCTCTCTAATGTACCAATCTCCTAATTAGCCTATATCTTAATTATCTCTTAAAAAATTAGATAAAATATCTATTATTATAAATATAGAATATACTATTAAAAGTTGTTCTGTCATGCATCCCTCTGTCGGCTAACAATCTAACACTAATCACCGAAAGTGAATGCATAATTGGGCTAACAATCTAACACTAATCACCGAAAGTGAATGCATAATTGGGGTACAAGATGACCCAAAACATTTAATCTGCTTTATACTTACTATAAAGTTTTGATTTTAATCAAAATTTTAGGTATAACTTTTATTTTCGTTGGCTAGGACTATAATTCATATATTAAATCACTAAATAATTTAGTTTACAAATACTGATGAATTTTGAGTTTTTTTCTGAAACTATTTAAGCATAATAATTATTATATTTTTATTAAATTAAAAGAAAGTAAAAAATAATTGAATTCGGCATTTAAAGATATATATATTCTTTTTTTTGTCAGAAAAGATTGATTTTATTTTTTATTTCATATTTCAATAATTTAAATCTGACTTGTAATAAAGTATCTCGGTTTCTCTATTCTGTTTCTGTTTCTTACGGCTTACGTGAACATTAAAAGTCTGAAATAACAAAAACGCGTCATAAGCATCTTCACACACGTGGAAAAAATTATATACATATATGGAAAAAATTATATGTAGACCGCATTTTTTGTTAGTGACATTAGAGACCATATATGTACCGCAAGTAAAACACATTTTGCAGTATAATATATTTTCCAATTTTCTGCAAGTAGTATCGTGTCCGACATCTCCAGCAAAACGAAGGTTTTCATATAACATTACGGTATATATATGTGTGTGTGTGTGATATTTTTTGGTAATTTGTCTTATGCTACTTTATTATATAAGCATTGAGAATTGAAAATATTAAATTCATTATAATAAAATCCTATTTTTTCTCTTATCTCTCTAATTTATCCTAGTATCAAGAGTTAGGTTATGGAATTTTTCTATTCAATTTTTTTGACGATTATTAGTTTTTCTACTTATTAATTAGTTATTGTTCTTTTGTGTTGTTCGTGGTTTGTTCTATTTCAAAAATTGAATTCTATCTTCATTTGTATTGATTGGTCTCGTTATTTAGAGTTGTTTGAATTGTCATTATGGATTTTGTTAAAGATGATCTCTTTGGTCAATCATTGTTTAGTTAGATGGTACATATTACTCGTACTAAAGTTATGTTATGTAAATATTTCTGCGTGGTAAATCCACTCCATGCAAATGGCATCCCCTAGACAATCCTCAGTCATTCAAAGGCTGTCTTCCAGGGATAAATCACCTGCCCATCCAGGATCATTAGAATCATATGAGAAATTGGATGAGAAAATTGATACTAAGAGGACTACTGTAACAAGTGGCCCTAACTCTCACTTTATGTCAGAATGGCTGAAACCTGTGCAATATGGCAGGGATTCAGGACCATCTTCTGATGGGTTACTATCTGAGAAAAAATTAAAGGAACTATATGGAGATCAAATGGATGGATTCTACCACATTACTCAACAACTCCTAACTACTCATCTGCCAAATCAAAATTGTGCTGCTATTCTGTTGGAATATATAAATGATTTGGATGAAATTAAAGATAAAAATGAGCAAATGGTTGAAGAAGGAGAGGTCAATGTAGATGCATGGTTGGACAAGAAGCAAACTGTGAGCATGAAGGAGATGCTACAGTGGATGAGGGAAAAATATTTAACTTCTCTTGGATCATGTGAAAGGACCTTTACTCCAACTGCCATTTATGATGCAATTCATGAGGCTGGCTAAGGTGAAACTTCAAGAAAATTACTACCTTGCAAGGGGTTTCTAATCTGAAATTAAAAAACATAGAAACAAGGTAAAAGGCTTCTTAAAAGGAATTGAGGAAAGGTTGAAGGCTGGTGGCATCTATGGAACTATCCCCTCCAAGTCTGACTCACCTCTGTCAAGACTCAAAGTAAATGAAATGAATGATAAAATGAAGAAGATGGAGAAGGCCTTTAAGGAGATGGTAGAAAGCAATGGTGCACTTCAGCAAAGATAGCCCTCTATTAATAACATAGTGGAGGTTCTGTACAAAAATAGGTATGCAGATAGGTTATCTGAAGATGTTCCTCTTCATGACTTGGCACCATTTCAAGTGGATCTGTTCTACCAATCTAAAGACAAGGAGGAAAAAGCTGAAGCTCTCACAATTGCCAAATTAAATGACAAGATTGAGAAACTATCCTCAGATCAACAAACTCTTGCTAACACAGTTTCTGAAGTGGTGTCTAGTGTGAACTCTCTGTAAAAAGACATTGACACTTCCATGTCAACACATGACATCTCTCTTAATCAAGTCACAAATGAATTGGCTAATATTCAAACTCTACTCTCAACAATGATTGTTCCTGGCCAAGCACCTCAAGTGCAAGTCCGAACTCAAATAAAGCCATCTCACTCCTCATTCCTACCCAGGAAACAAGATATCAACCCTAAGGGGGAGAAAGAGAGAAGGGAGGAAATTGAAGATGAAAGGCAGAAAGAAGTAATAAGAAAGTCAAGGGAAAATGTGGCTAAGCCTAATACAAACAAAGAGTTTTTGCAGATCCTGAAAGCCATCAAGGCACATGTGAAAAGGGCATAATTGGAATTACAAAAAAATTCTTGAGAATGTCATTATTCAAGTAAGAGGAGTGAAATATGAGGCAAAGAACAGAAAGATATGCATGGAGCCTATAGTGCAGTTGGAAACTGGCTACTTTAAAATGTCAATTGTTGTCTTTAATCATGTCATATACTGAATTAGAATGTCTTCACAAAGCCATAGGAACAGTGACCCAGGAAGATGAAGAATTGAAAAACTCAGTGATAGGTCCTCTACTATCCAATGCACTTCTTGAGGCCTTATGTAACCCTAGTGGAGTTATGTACATGTCAAAGGCAAACAAACGGGCTCATTTCATGATTCCTCAACATCTCAATCAAGGAAATAGAAGTCAATTCATCAGCTTAATTGATTTACTTAAGAGGAAGGAGGTTAAGCAAGAAGATGATAAAATAATTCTGGAAAAGTTAGAGGAATTCATAAACAGTGAAATGACAGAATTTGCTTCTCAAGAGTTGAAGAAGAAGAAAGATGATGAGGACAGAGATCAAGAAAAAAAGACAAGAAACATGACCCTATGAGTGATAAGGGAGGAAAGAAAGATGGCGATGATATGAAGAATAAAGATATTTCAAACAAAGAGAAGAAGTAGGAGATGAAGAAACCAACAAAGCAGATGAAAGTGTTTGACCTAAAACCAATCATGTATGATGAGTTAGGAAAAACTTTCTGCTACTCTTATTTGATTTCATTTGATAATAATAAAGTATTTATGTTACGGGCTTAATCTATTTGAAGTGTATTAAATAAGATGTTCCATA
>QRFB01005953.1:0-19506 GCA_008931105.1 Oenanthe javanica | reverse complement strand
TAACATGAATGTTGACTATCTAGACTCTGATTATACATTTCAGAGACTAGAAAGACTTATTACAGATAAACCATGCTAGACCATGTTCTAGTATTTTGTACATCATCAAATGAATATATTCCTAACATTGTTAATAAAAGTCATACCGATTTTTATTAATGAAAGTCATACCGAGATTTTAAAATCAAAGGTCATACCGATTTGATTTCAAAATAAGTCATACCGAGATTTTCTATCAAAGGTCATACCGAGTTTATTTTAAATAAGTCATTTTGATTTATTTAAATTAAAGAAAATCCGAATATGACTTTAGAAAAGTCATACCGAATTTTCTAAAGTAATACCGAATTTCAAATGTCATGCCCAGCTTTTTAATAAGTCATACAAGGCTTATTTCTTTTTAAAAAAGGTCATAATGGTAAAGGTCATACTAGCTTTACAAACCTCTATAAATATGAGGTCTCCGCTTCATATTTTAGTTAGTTGAAAAACATTCAAATTCAAAAATTTGTATACATTGTAATATTCACAGATTTCTGTGCAAAGTATTGGAATATAATTGTTAAACCCGAACACTTCATGTCGAATTTGTTCTAGATAACTTTATCAATTATATACAATTTTTATCAGATAAATTTTGTTATACTTTTCAAGTTAAAAATTATATCTTCTACTTGAACAGTATTTCATTTAAATTTATATTTCGTGATTAATTAAAATAATATTTTAAATCCAAAATACCGCGATGATTTATAGATATTGTATTCAACCCCCTTCTACAATATCAAGGACCAACAATTGGCATCAGAGCTGGTTGATATTTATTATATCATATCCAAACCAAAAATTTCGTAACTCATACAGATATTAAAAATTATTTTTTAATTCGAAATAATTTTTTTAAAAATTATTTTTGATCAAAAATTGTTTACAGTCAAAAATTTTGAAACACTTAATTTTTAATCTTATTAAATATGAGTACCCAAAAAGTGACTAGCATCAAAATTCCACAGTTCGACAGAGAATACTACAACTTCTGGAAACACAAAATGCTACTATTCATCGGGATTGTCAATCCCAAGTATGCATTAGTACTGGCCAAAGGTGTTGAGCCCCCTATAACAGTTATTCTCGAACATGAGATAGATGGGGTTGTAATTCCCCACAGACAGGTTCCGAAAAATCCAGCAGACTATACAGATGAGGAAGCAGAAGCTGTGTCCCTAGACAACAACCTCAAATTGATATTGATTGAATCTCTAAACTACGTCATGTACAATCATGTAGTCAATTGCAAAAATACAAAACAGATCTGGGAAACAATAGAGATTATCAATGAGGGGACTGAGGAAGTGAAAGAGAATAGACTGGAAATCCTGACCTTCCAGTATGAGTAGTTTAGATCAAACCTGGTGATGGTATCTCTGAGGTATTTCAAAGATTGAACAAATTAATAAACGAGTTCAACATGAATGGAAAGTACTATCAGAATCAGGAGATAAATAGGAAGTTTTTGCTGACCTTACCCGAACATCTAGATCACAGGATCGCAGCTATTCGGGAGTCTAGGGATATGAAAG
Source organism: Oenanthe javanica (assembly GCA_008931105.1). Taxonomy (NCBI): domain Eukaryota; kingdom Viridiplantae; phylum Streptophyta; class Magnoliopsida; order Apiales; family Apiaceae; genus Oenanthe; species Oenanthe javanica. The sequence continues at coordinate 17,926 of QRFB01005953.1, read as the reverse complement.
AGGTAACCCTAGAAAGACTATACGAAGTTTTAAAGACTTATGAATTGGAGCTGATCCAAACCAGATAGATGTATGGGAGATGTAAGGTTCTGAGTTCCTCCAAAGCATTGATGGTAAGCACCAGTAAAGATGGAAGTGAAGGCTGTTGCACCTTCTAACAGTAGAATGGAGTATGATACTCCCTCCGTTCCTCAAAAAGTGACGGTATTAGGTCAAATAACTGTACCAAAAAAACTGATGGTTTATATCATGTTTACATCACTACCCATGCTTATCAAATTCAATCTATTTCTATCAGTTATCAATATTTATGAAATAAAATTTGATAGGTTTTTTAAAAAATCAAATACATAGTATGACGTTAATTTTTTATATTAAAAACTTTAAATAATTAATTCATCTATCATTACGTGATATATTATAAATTATTTTTTTCTAATTTAAAATTATATAGAATACTAACTCTAAATTTAAATAGAATCAAGTTTATTTTATTTTTATTCAAAATTAGGAATTGATTAAATAAATAAAGTCTAAATTTATTTATTATTAAAATTATATTATTTGTCAAAAAAACATTATATTATTTGTCATTAAATTAAAATAAGTCTAAATTTTAATTTAACATTAGTGTATTATTTCTTTTAGGTTTGTAATTTTTAAAATTTAATCATTTTTGAAAAACAAAAAAACTCACACACATACACACACATATATATTTCCATTTTAAATAAACACATATAATAATCACAATAATCATTACAAACTTAATGAAATAAATATACAAATTTATTGAAACAAACAAAAATAAAAAAATAAATTAAAAAGAACATTTTGATGTTACTGCTAATAAAAGTGATTCATCACATTGTAATTGAAGTGGGACTTGACCATTAAATTGAGCTGTATCTTTGAAATGAGGTTGTTTGTAGTTATTGCATCCATCAATTTTCATCGTTTCTAGCATGCACAGCTGTAGTGTCAAGAATATTTTATTTAACTTCTCAGGATGAAGATCATGAAAAGATTTTCCTCTTGCTGAGGTCGTGCATTATCTTGCTGTATCCGAATTGTTTCTGATTTTCCTCTTGGCCAATGTTCTCTTATCGCCGGAAGTAATTTTTCAATCAAACATCTTCTAATGACATCTTTTGTTACTGACTGTATTGGTTTTATTTGCATGGTACCCGCCGGACGATTTTTGCTACTTCTTTTTGCAGGCTCCTCGTATACAAATGGAAAAATACCTAACTTCCCATCAAACATCTTGTTTCGAGTTACGTCAAATCTTGACCGAGCAACACATCCCAGAAACATAACCTTCTCTAGAAATTTTTTACTTTTGCATGAACGGAGAGGAGGATTTTCATCTGGAAGTTTGTAATAACGTTGTGTCTCCTTTGACATCATAAACCATTTTTCATCTATGTGAATAACATTCATCATATCATGAAATATAGGATTGTCATTGTCAAGCGGTCGAGATATCATTGATAGGCAATGCCTCAATCTTGCTAATTTGTTTTCTTCTGTCAACTTGTGTTTTATAGCATTTGTATGTGGTTGAATGAGACCCTGTTTTATCCTTCTATGTATTGTAGTTTGTGGCAGACACATTGCTTTTGCTATGGAACGAATGGTTGATCTTTTTTGAAAAGGAATATCGCGGACTAGCTCAAGATCAATATTAATCCTTTTCCTTCCTACATTGCCTTTCATATTTGAAGCAAAATTTGGTGCAGAGTTTTCATCACACAGAGTTTTCATCACACAGACTCTTTTTTCCTTTACTCCATATTCTTTAAACTGTTCTTATAGGCATTCCAAATTTCAACGCAGCTTTGGAGATCAAATTTTTTTTTCCTAAAGAGCCTTTAGTGCTGTTTGACAACAAAAATTGAAAAACTAAATTACGTTATTGAGGAGACCAGTGTTTATGTGAAACATGGACTAGAGGTTCTTCTTCAATTACTTCCATGTCAAAATTCATTAGATAGAATAGTTGTAATAAAAAAACGTGTGCATGATTATAAATGGTACAGTAGAAATTTAAAAAGTTTATAAATGTCAAAGTTTAATTTTTAAATGTTGGTGCCAATATTTTAAAATTTTCAAATTCTAGATTTTGAATTTGGGTGCCAATACTTTTAAATTCTCTAATTCTAGGGTAAATTTTGGTTCCAAAATTTTCAAATTAATAATTTTAGTGCAAAAAAATTGAAAATATTTTGAATTTGTGTGCCAAAACATTAAAAAGTTTAACTCAAATGTGAGTGCCAATATTTTCAAATCCTCTAATTCTACATTTTGAATTTCGGTGCCAATATTTTTAAATTCTCTAATTTTAGAATGTAAATTTTGGTTCCAAAATTTTTCAAATTCCTAATTTTAGTGCAAAAAAATTGAAAATATTTTGAATTTGTGTTCCAAAACATTAAAAAGTTTAACTCAAATGTGAGTGCCAATATTTTCAAATCCTCTAATTCTAGATTTTGAATTTTGGTGCCAATATTTTTAAATTCTCTAATTTTAGAATGTAAATTTTGGTTCCAAAATTTTTGAAATTCATAATTTTAGTGCAAAAAAATTGAAATTATTTTGAATTTGTGTGCCAAAACATTAAAAAGTTTAATTCAAATGCTGGTGCCAATATTTTAAAATTTCAAATTTTAGTGCAAAATATTTTAAATTTTAGTGCGAAATATTTCAAATTTGGGCTACCAATACCAAAAGTTTTATGCCTAATATTTTAAATTTCAAATTTTGATACATTTTCTATTCTTAATTGATTTCGTCTTCTGACCGAGTATTGTGTCTCATAAAAAACAAATGTTAGTGTTTCATTATATTTTAATTTTAAACATTAAAATAAAATTTGTTTAACTATCTTTTAATTTCGATTTAACTATGTTTTGATTTTAAATTTTCTCATAATTTGATACAACTAAAAATTTATCCTATATACACATAAAAGTTGATTAACTTAAAATTTTATAATTAAATTGAAATTAAAAAAAATTATTCATTCAAGTTATATTTATATAAAAATGCTGAAATCAAGAAGTAAACAAGTTTTGTTACTGTATTAAATTTGCAAACAAGAATTTGTTAAAAAAGAAAATTTTACATATATGAAATTGTAAGGCATTTCTACTATCACAATAAATTCTTTTTCTTCATCTTCTTTGAAGCTTTCAACAATTCACCATTTCACCATCTTCTTTCTTCTTTTAATAGCAACCTGTTTCACAATTTTTAAATATCAAAATTTTTTCGAAAAAAACAATTATCAAAATTTTTATTAAAATAATTAAGTTATTGACAATAATAGGTATTGTGCATTGAAATTATAACTTACCTGGAATACAGTGACAAGGTATATAAATATTCAACATCTTCAATATAGCTTTGCTGAGTTTCAAGAGGAAGAACTTTTGAATCTGTTGGTGGCGGAGGTTCATTTAAATTAATGGCAAAGGAAGAATTTGGTTGTTCATTAAGATCAAAAACAAGTTTTGGTTTTGGAGTAGGATCCATTTGAGAGTTATAATGGTATAAAATTAAATATAAAAAAAAAGATGTAGAGGTATATATGAAAACCGGGAGAAATAACTTAAACCAATAAAAACCATACTTATCATTATCTTTATAGATATTCTTGAAAATTTTAAACTACCCACGTAAAAAACAAACATAAACAAATATAGCGCGTGGTTTAAAATTTCAAGGGTAATGCAGTAAAAAAGGAACGAAAAATTAGGTTTCTTAATTCTTAAAAATTTTGATATACCGTCACTTTTTGAGGAATGGAGGGAGTATTAGGTTGTGAGTACAACTCTATATTCTAATTAAAAAAGAAATTCATTTAGAGTATTATAATATAAAAGTATATATATAATATAGATAGAGCATAGTAATAAAATTTAATTAATAAATTATGATATTTAATAAATTAAAGAGGTTAACTAATGAGAAAATTAAAATATGATAGTATATTGATTAAAAGAATGAGTTTGAAATTGAGTAGGAAACAGACACGTGTATTTGAAATTGAGTGGGACACAAAAGGACAAGACCGACGATGAACCAAACATTTGGTCTTGCGGCTTTAATAATATAGTACTAGCCTATAACCCGTGCAAAATNAACCCGCGCAAAATACGGGAGAAGAGTAATAAATAATATATTATATATTTTAAATGAATTAAATATTTAATTTAATTATTTATGTTATTACTATTTTTTATGTAATGTTGTACATAGGATAAATTATTTTTTAATAATATTTATATTATGTGTTTAAATTCTCATTAATATATTGTTAAAATTTAAATAAAAGAGTATGTTTTAATATATATAAAATATTAATATAATCTTAATATTCAAAAAAATATTATAAAATTACATTTTTAAGTAAATTAAAGTGTTTGAGCGATTAGAAAATTAAAACATGTTATTAGATTGTGAGTAAAACTCTATATTCTAATTAAAAAAAGTTCGTTTAGAGTAATATAATAATAAAATTTAATTAATATAAATAAAATAATATTATTATTTTAATATTCATAAAATTTAATTAATAAATTGTGATATTTAATAAATTAAAGAGGTTGACTAATGAGAAAATTAAAACATGATATTATATTGATTAAAAGAATGAGTTTGAAATTGAGTAGAAAACAGATACGTGTATTTGAAATTGAGTGGGATATAAAAGGACCATACCGACGATTGACCAAACATTTGGTCTTGCGGCTATAATAATATAGTACTAGTGTATAACTCGTGCAAAGCATGGGAGAAGAGTAATAAATAATATATTATATATTTTAAATGAATTAAATAATTAATTTAATTATTTATGTTATTAATATTTTTTATGTAATGTTGTACGTGGGATAAATTATTTTTGAAACATATTTATATTATGTGTTTAAATTCTCATTAATATATTGTTATATATNAGAGTAATAAATAATATATTATATATTTTAAATGAATTAAATATTTAATTTGATTATTTATGTTATTAATATTTTTTATGTAATGTTGTACATGAGATAAATTATTTTTGAATCATATTTATATTATGTATTTAAATTCTCATTAATATATTGTTATATATTTATATTAATTAACATAGATTAATAGCCCGTGCAAAACATTAATAAATTTTTATTAATAAAAAGAGTTTTGAATATATTAGAAAATATTTTAATTAAAATTTAAATAAAAGAGTATGTTTTAATATTATAAAATATTAATATAACTTTAATATTCAACAAGTTATGATTGGAATACGTTCTTCTTCGAGAGAGCTTTCCAACGCATATTTAAGTATTCAAAATGATTATCCAAAATTGGTATCTTGAAAGTGGAAATCTAGAAATTAGAACTTGAATCCCACATTGAATTGGAAAAGAGTTTTCCATGACTTTATATAGTAGAACACTTATGTAGTGTTTAAGATGTGTTAGTATGGTATTGCTCCACCACCCACATAAGCGCAGGGGGTATAAATCCTGGGATTTTGAGGGCAACTTCGTGACTTTTCGCAAGCCTCCGGGCTTTTCGCGTGGGCGACCTGCGGACACGAATGCAGCAAAATTTAGGCCGCATAAATCTGGACCAGTTTTGCTGAAATCAAAGTTACGCGTGGTAATTTAGGAAATCCTGTAACGCACAAGTTTTTCCCGGTCTATATATTCATCTTATTCGGTCTTATGTTAAACATATCCAATCTTCTGACCTAAACTCTAAACACAGCTGTCATCTTCCTGGTCACGATGATGTCACGAAGAACAACACTTTCAGCGAGCTTGAACAAAGCAAGAAAACTATCGACTCAAACATACGGTGAGAGGTGAAATAGTTTTAAGGAGACAGTTTCGCACTGGACTTGAAACATCTTTCGTTTCTTATCGAAGAAAATGGTATGAGGCCCAGGGAGAATGTGGGCCCGGTTGTTGAAAACCGTGGTTCCCCATGAACAGCGATTCAGGTTGAATTTTGATGGTGGTTGATGCATCATTTGAAGTTTTGTCAAAACTCCCTTACTTAAATTTTAATCACCGTAGCAATCGCAACTGTCTATCCTGAGAATTTTAGATATTTTTTCAGAATGTTCTGAAAGGAGCTCCACAATCTAAACTTATAAGCTATAAGGTATGAAATGTAATACTTGTATTAACGAGGTGTTAAAACATGAGAAATTTCAATTTTGTTTCAAAGGTTTTATAAATAATTTATAAATATATAAAACACGTAAATAAAATAATTTATTTTATGCAATGAAAAATGTAAAGAATTTTTTAATGCAACTAAAACATGTATTTTAAAAAATAATATTAAATAGAATATTAGACCTGGATGAAATTTTTCAGTTTTTAATATTTTTATTAATATTATATGTGTAATTTTTTATGTAATTTATTTGTATTTATATTTTAATAGAATAACGTTTTTTTATTTTTTATAGAGATATATTTTAGTTATGAGAAGTCCAATAATTAAACAATTATTAATAGGATAATGTTTGGGTGTTTTGTTTAGATATGTGTTTTAGTTAGGAGATTAAAGTGATATATGTGTTTTAATTAAGAGATTAGTGTTTAAAAATTATTAGAAAATAGTTATTTAATTAAAATAGGATGCTCCGATAAGAACCACCAAATTTTTAATTTTTTAATTTTAATAATATAGTAGAGATAGATAAGTGCTAAAATAGTACATAAATAGAACCCAAAACAGCACCCTCTCAAAAGTTCGCCCTCCTAGCACACCCATGACACATCTTTAATTGCAATAGCCCAGTGCAGTGGCGTATTTGAAAACTTCTGAAAATCTGAAAAACGAAATTTAAAATTTTGTTTTGAAAAATACGTGAACAGTAAGGGCATTAGGAAAGTGCTAGGTGAGGGTTAATTCCATCATTATTCTAAAAATGTGTTAAATAGGATCATCACCCAATAATATTATTTCAAATAAATAAATAATAATAATTTATAACTATTAATCATTTAAAAAATATTAATCCCCGTTTATTTTACTCAAAATTACAGATAAGATTATTTATTATTTGTAATTTTTTATATCTCTCGCCATTTATTTAGTTAAGTTTTTTCTATACATAAAAATAATTAAAAAAAATATATTAAAAAAGAATCAATTTTTTTATATCTTAAATATAAAACAATTGATTAATTTACTTTAAAATAAATATTTTATTATCAACTAATATGACTGATAATCGTGTGTTTTATCTTAATATTATCCCTATATTTTAATTATTTTGTATTGATTTGAATTTTATTTAATAAATTTTAATATTTTATTGTAAAAATCAAGGAGTATTAATAAAACAAGGCTTGGAGCTTAAATAGCAAGTTATGGAGATTTTCAGAATAAAAAGCATAGTATTTGGAAAGCTTGCGCAGGCTTCACTCTTTGGATCATAACTAGAGTTCTTGAAAACTGATTCAGATGATTCAATAGTCCACAGAAAGCTTATGAAAAGATCTTTAATTTAGATGTGGCCTTGCAATCTAAATCCAGCTGAGTCAGCCCGGATTCAGAGTCAAAAAGTCAACTGCAAATTTTATCTTTTTTAGAATTCTATTCTAATTAGGAAATTTCCTTGTATTTATATTAATTCATGAAAATAATAAATATTAGAGATATTTTAGAGATTTTATTCGGACCTAATCTGATACACAATATACGGGACTTTTGGGAGAAGAGTAACGCGGCAAGAGGCACACAACGGAGAAAATAAGAAGAAAAGCTTTTGGGAGAAGATTAATTCTAGAGTTTTTCCTTCTATTCTTTACTTTTCTTTATTGTAACTTTGATATGATGTTTTCATACTCTTCTGTATTTGTTTCTTTTGAGATGATGAACTAAATTCTCTCTAGGCCTTTAATAGATTCTTGTGTGTATATTATATAAGTTTTATTCTCAAATCTCTATTCTTGTGGTCGTATTAATTGTTTATATTGATTTGTATGTAATGTTTTTTGAAGATTGATCACCTTTGAAATTGAATTAGTAATTTAGGTGGACTTGGAAAAGAATACTTAAATTAAATATGTAGTTCATCTTTAAAATCCTTCCTTTTTAAATTGAAATATATATTTTAATTCGATTACCTTTTATATACGGCTTAGAATATTATTTTTGAAAGTTCTTCATTTTTAACTTAGAATACGGATTATGAATTATGGAAAAGAAATGAGAATTTAATGCTTGCTAATATTAGCAGATATGTTTCAGTTCGTCTTCCTCCAAGTTGACCCATAAAGATGGACTCAAGAACTTGAACCAGATAACTTATCATACACATTGAACATGATTCTAAGGATAGAAGGTAAAATCTTCTATTTAATTATATTAATATCAGAATTCATTTCTCAGTTCTCTATTTATTGATTTCTTTTCCAATCTCGAACACGATATTTAATTGATAAAGTAAAACCACATCACAAATTCAATAGAAAAATTTAGAATTTAAACAGGTTATTAACAATGGAATCACTGGTGTAAGAGGCTTGTAGTAGGCACATGTTAATCCAGAAGTCCAACGAGAGGAGTATAGCTCGTAAAAACCTACATGTTGGAGCCTTGAACTTGAATATTGCATGCCTAATCCTTTTTGTAGATGTGATATATTCCACAAGCTAATGCAATGATCAGTAGAGGTATCAAAAATTGAAAGATCCCCTGTGACTTTGACGTAGATATTTGTTTTGCGACTACTGAAATTGGATTGTACTGTTTCTTGGCTGGAAGAGTGGAGCTATCAAGGTCACCAACGTAGTATCTTTGCAAAATGCCTGTTGCTTCCCCACTATGGTTCACACCATTATAATCTTCGGTTGCATCCCTTCCTAGAAATATTTCCATAAAATTTCATTTAGCATCTTCTGTATTTAAATGATGTAAAGTGATCAAGCTTCGTCAACAACAAGCCAAGTATCTTACCAGTTGCTTTGAGTATAATATCCTCACCGCCAGGGTGCTCATAGAGAAATGGGGTCACATCATACACCTACAAGTATTCCAAATGTCCATACATATAAGTTGGACGAGATAAACATTTACAGGCTAGGTTCACCACCTAAACCCATCCACATACAGAGTATACGCACCATTGTTTCACTTACTTTTGTGCAAATTGTTAGTCTGCACAAAATCTTACTATACTGTGCTGTCTATACATCTATCTACAAGCAGACATATAGGCAAAACAATAATTGGACTGTCATAATTTCCGATTACTAATTTTCCCGATTATTTTTTTCTTGTGTAAGATCCAAAGTGAAACACAAATAATTTATAAAAGCAGTAATATTACACTTACAAATCGACAACGATTTCATTTGAGGGGGAGTTAAAAACTATAAGCGAGAATAATCGAGTTGGCATTGTATAACAAAATAAAAAAAGAGATAACAGAGAAGTACACACAATCAAGTTGTGACTGGAATGAATACGTACATATCTTATTGAGCAAAATTGTGGATAATTTGAAGCCAAGGAACATGTTATTGTCCCACATGTCCGTCTTCAGGATTTCGGAGGCCCTAGTTTTTTCGTCTAAATTTTTTTAAATTTTATTAATTAAAATTACATGAAAATTTTGTAACAATAAAAAGATTCTAAATTAATAAATAAAATATAATAATAGTATAAGTTAAAATTAAGAAGTTATTATTCTTCTTGTTTTGAATATGCAAAATCTCTAATTAAATCACTATAATCTGATTTAGCCAACCCGACAACACGTCTTGTGACATAGTTGGTCGAAGACAGATAACATTTACCTATCATTATACTAACACCTACAATATACAAAGACAATATAGTTAATTAATTATAAATTTATAATACAAAACTAGAAAAAACATGAACAAATTAGAAGATTAATGTTGTGTTTGGTTGGGATGAATGAATAGTGAAGGAATGGAATGAGATTTGAACTATATTATAGGTAAAATTTCAAAATTTTCATTCTTTTCCATTCCATTCATAACAATCTAAACTAAAAATAAAAACCACCAATTTGAGATGCTCCATTCTCCCTCGTACTCATTTTCTTCTCAAATCTCATCACAAAAGTTTTGCTCTCATTCATTTTTGTTTAATATCCTCCCTCCCAATTCCATTATTTTGTACTTATTTTCACCCATTTCCATTTCATTTCATTCTCCCCAACCAAACACAACATAAGAGATAAATTACATTTGGTGACTCCTGTTGTACTCCGGTGTCTACTCGTGTTTTAACCATATGTTATTATATTTTTTCTTTTGGGATACTACATATAGTCATATAGATTTCATTAATTGGGCTTTTTTAGTTTAATGAATGGGCCTACAAAACCAATCTAAACTAATAGTCCGCAGAAGGAAGATGAATGTTTAATGGTAATATTTTAATTAAATATATTTAATAACAATAAATATTATATGTATACATATATATAATTAAAAAAAAGGTTTTTTGAAAAATACCTAAGGGTAAAAATTTTTTTGTAAAAATACTGACTTGTTTTAAAATATTTTGCAAAAATACGAATTTTTTTAAAAAAATTGCAAAAATACGATTTTCAAAAAAAAAATGCAAAAATACGGTTTTGCTACTTTGCAACCGAAATCAACCACAAATGCAACTTTAAAATTTAGTCAAAATAATTATTTTTTTGGTTGCATAATACGTTGTTTAACAAGTTGCACGATTAAAATTAAAATGCAACCGTAAATGCAACCAAAAGCAACTTCAATTATTTTTTTTTGAAAAATAGAAAAATAAGTTGCATCTAGTTGCTTTTGGTTGCAAACCGTATTTTTGCAAAAAAATTCAGAAAATCGTAAAATTGCAAAAAAAAAAAAACCCTTAAAAAGTAGTATTTTTGATAATTTCTCGAAAAAAAATGTGGCTCTGATCTCATCTTATGTATGTACAGGGTACAGCCATATAATATCGATCAATAATCTATGTAATCGGGAATCAACTGATTCATAACTAGCTAACATAAGAATCTAAAACAGGAAAATGGAAAATGCAGACTAAATTAAGACCCGTACGTACAGGGAAGCATATAGCTAGATACAATCACAGGCTTATAAGTTAAGGGAACTAATGTTTCAGAATAATTAAGCAATTAACCTTGTTGGAGATAATAAGCCAGCAATCAGACTTGTTGTTGTGGGTTGAAATATCTTCAAAGGTTAGAAGTTTGGCATCTTCACTTGAACCCATCTTCCTCCCCCTACTCCTCTGAAATCGATACATTAACAAAGAAAAAAAGGATCAAATAAATTAGGGGATGGAATTAAGGAAACAAGTATTATTGTTAGTACCTCTTGTTTGTTGGAGAATAAAGGGGGAGGTCACGAGAAGAAAGGAGCTGCTAATGAAAAAATATTGGTATTATTACTAGTAGTCCAACCCCAAATTTTACAACTCGGTGCTGGTATAGTGGTTTTGTATGAATAAAAATTATATCGTGCATGTTTGCATACACCAACACTAAAGCTTTTTATCTGTTTCTTGGAGACAAGACTGGGTTGACTGACTGTTAGTGGTCAAATTTGTACACCCACGTCCACCATCTTCTTTATTTTCTGGCGGGCTGGCGGGCTGGCTGGCGGGCTGCTGCCCGGATATTTTTACCTGTCATCTTCTCCTGCCTATATTTTTTTATTCAAAATCTTCTTCGTACTCTTTCTTTTTAAAGATGGTAAATAATTGTTTGTAATTTTTATGTATCATATTTATAGAGAAGCCTGCATAAACTATATCAACTCCCTCCATCTCATCTTATTTTATATTATATGGGTACTTTTTTTTTTAGATCCCAAAAAAATGAACTTATTTTTATAGTCTAATAATGTTACAACTAAGGGAGAGTATATGTCAATTCAGTTTAGTTTTTGAATAAAATCGGAACCGGAATCGTATATTTAATTATAATATATTTTTAAAATTTTATATAAATTAATATAATACCTTATCTATCTCGATTTTTATTGGTTTCGATTCGATTTCGGTTTTAATTAGGTTTTTTATTCACCCTTAATTACAATCACACTTTTTTTATAAAAATATTAATAAAACAGACCGGCACATTTTTTGACAATTTTCTCATGTACCCGTTTGAGGAATCCAAAACCCAATTTTCAAATATTTCCTCTGATTTTGGTCTAGACTACCCAAATATGATCAAATTCAATTTCTAATATTCATAGGGACATAAATATCTACAAATATTAAAAAAAGAATAGCGACTCAATTTTTGATGATTTCTCGTGTACTACCCCCTTTAAGGATTCTCCAAAAACGCGTTTTTCATATATTTGCTTCGATTTTGGTCCGGATTGTTTTAAATATGATCAAATTCAAATTCTAATATTTATAAGGTTACAAATTTATACAAATATTTATAAAAAAACATGTCGATTCAATTTTTGAGAAAATCTCGTGTACTACTCATTTTGAGGATTCCCCTAAACCCAGATGTTCATATATCTGCTTCATATTCTGGTATGGACTAGCCTTAATAGAGTCAAATTCAAATTCTCATATTCATAAGAACACGAATATATAAAAATATTAATAAATTAGATTGACTCAATTTTTGACCTCAAGTACTACTCCTCTTGAGTATTTTCCAAAAACCTGATATTCATATATTTGCTCCGATTCTTGTCTAGACTATCCCAAATATGATCAAATTCAAATTGTAATATCCATAAGGACAATTTTTGACAATTTCTCATCTACTACCCCTTTTGAGAATTTTTCAAAAACTAAATTTTCAAATATATGCTCTAATTCTAGCCCGGACTACTCCAAATATGGTCAAATTCAATATCTAATATCCATAGGGCACGACTATATATACAAATATTAAAAAAGAATATTGACTCAATTTTTTTTGACGATTTCTCCTTTGAGTATTCTTCAAAAACCCGATTTTCATATATGTTCTCGTATTTTAGTCCGGACTGCCCTAAATATGATCAAATTCAAATTATAAAAATATTAATAAAATATACCGATTCAATTTTTGAGAATTTCTCATGTACTATCCGTTTTAAGAATTCTTCATAAACCCGATTTTCGTATATTTGCTCAGATTCAACCTCAAATTCTAATATTCATAGGGACACGATTATATAAAAACATTAATAAAACTACCCCCATGAGTATTCTTTAAAAAAATCCAATTTTCATATTTTTGTTCTGATTCTGGTCCAGATTACGCCAAATATAATCAAATTCAAATTTTAATATCTATAAGCACTCGAAAATATAAAAATATTAATAAAACAGGTCTAATAAATTTTAACAATTTGTACCTTGATTACGCAATATAAGAAATTACACAATATAAAAAGTTTACTTTTATAAACTTTGATCCAATATTGGAGTGGATTTTGGAATAAAACTAAATAGAATTTTTTAATTTTTCATCCTGTAACATGTTTGTAAACTCGTGTTACTTCACTCCATTTATAGAACTTGGGAAGAGGTGTTTTTTTACTAGTTTAAATATTTTTATAAATTGAATTTAGGGAGTACAACACCTCGGAAGCTGGGGCACAAGAATGAGAGCTCGGTTCATAACATGAGCAAGCAAATTTCAAAGTTCAACAAGATAATGCCTTATGGCTTACAAACCAAAAAAAATTCAGTTGCAAATTCAATCTACCAAAAGGAAAGATTACAATTAAAAACCAGCATTTTGTTCTTCATTCTTTGGGAGCTTCCTCTGCCTTTTACTGGTTGGCAAACCAGTCTTTATCGGGCCTTGGTCAGGTTCAAGTCCACTAGCATCTACTTCTGTAGTAGTCCTCTGGTCAGTATCTTGTCCCTTGTTTTTGTCAATGTTGTGTTGAGACACTCTATGTTTTCCTCCAGCCGAAGGAATCTCCAAACTCTCTGAATCAGAATCAGACAAGATCACTACATGTTTGCCTTTATCACTACCTGAATATGGTCCCTGAGCTGCAGGCATTCGTTCGTACAACACTGAGGGTTCTTGGTTAGCAAGGATAGCTAGGGGGATTCATTAGAAGTTCCATCATTGGAGTATCATCAGGACAAGGACAAGAAATAGGCCTTCGAAAGGTTGAAGGCTTCCTGAAAGGCAGGATGTCCAAGAAGGCAGGGCATTATTTGGAGGGATGGTCATTTGAATGGCACAAGGTGTAAAGGCTATTAGGGGTGAGATACATAACAAAGACTCTACTTGGGTAACAACTTGAATGACTAGGTAGAGGAACAAGAATAATGGTGGATTTTGCACTACTTGCTTCAATTTTAACTAAGACAAAGGCCTCATGAGAAGGTTCAAGTTGTTGGATTTGTGACCATGTTTGTTTAGAGAAAGTTTTAGGCTCACCAACAGCAGTGTTAATGGCACAAAGGCCATCTACAGTCCAATAAGAAAAAGGAACATTTGACATAGAGATCCAAATATCATGCTTAACATCAAGCAAATTATGGACATACTCATACCAAGGGTTCAAGAACAATTTAAAATTACTTATCACTAGATAACTAAACCGCAAAGTCTTAACTAAGACTCATAAGAATAAAAAATAAGTACATAATTGTCATTGTAGTGATTAAGCACCTTAATCAAACCTAAGTCAACATAATCTCTAAGCAGGGTATCATGGATAATTTGAAAGCTCAAATTGTTAACAGAATCAAAATAACCTAAGCAGCACTGATTCCAAACATCATCAGACAAATCGAATAACTCATTGGAGGGCTTAATATTTACTTACCCAGTAATGCCCCCGATCCTGGGTTGACCTCAGGTGCCTGGTCCGGGGGTTCGTCAATTTCAAACCTTTCATTTCAAAAAAGTTTAAATTTTAACTAATAATGTATCTGCAAATTTTTAGCCTCTGTAGCTCTTAAAATCCTTATACGAATCTCAACTGATATTATTTCAACACCGTTCTAAATTTCATCACCCGAATTATTATTCTCAATTCCATCATATTCTTATAACTCCTAACGATCCTTCGAAAAGATTCCCACCCTATAAACATTTAGTCATATAAATGGATGAGCTACACAGCTCAGTAAGCATACAGTGTACTATTTGACTAAGGTTTAATCAATAAAACATAGTTCTTCGGTTCTTCAAAAATTTAATAAGCAATCATCGATAAATCATCATGATCATCAATTCATCAAAATAAAATAATTCAAATCAGAGTAAAAACTAAGTATTCAAACATGACAGGTTCATCAATTCATCAAGTGAGGATCCTGGTCAGCTAAACAATTGGTTTAGCTTTACTTCCGAGTAGGAAGCATCATCAGTTCATCAAGTATCAGTGTAAAAATACTTAATTTTCATCAATACATCAATTGTAATTAAAATCATCAGCTCTTTATTATCAACATTGAAGAGTACGGTATATATTTACAGTACATCGTTCTTAACATATCTGAATCTTCGTTATCTCGGGTGATAGGTATCCCTTTCGAACCTATTTGTAAGAGATTCAAATCAATAAATACACATCTTTTTATGCATAATAAATGCTTAGTCGCATAGTAACTAATTTATTACGTGTTAATCATATACATAAATATCCTTTTATTTGTATGTGTCATTAAGCACTACAATCCTGTCTCATTCTCGAATTAATTCCAAAATTAACTCTTTTCACATCGAATCACCCTAATTAAAAAACATATATTATTCTAAATTTTATGTCAAATTATCATAATTCTTAAACATGCCTAAATATTTATCCTCCAAATGTCTTATTTGCTACTATTTATTAAATATCTAAAATTAAAATAATTATTAAATAACTCAAACTCAAAATCTCATTTCACCTTTAACCTCCAAAAATTATTTATTTAAACTTTCATGTTAAACACCTTTTCCAATTCCTTCATTTAAACCTTCAAATAAATCACATACTAATTTTAATAATCTAGTTAATCCCATGCTGACATGTCATCAACTTCTTTCTTAAATATTCACCACCCATCTAAACTTTGACCAACTGTAACTTTATCATTTCTTTTTCCTAAATGTTTATACTTACAAATATCAATTCTAATCTTTCATCGGCTCGTATCACAATGCCATCAAACTTTGTATCCGAAAAATACTTAACCAAAAATTTCACACTTAGTATTAACTAATAATTATTAATGAATAATTTTCCCCTCTCCTTTTTAAATTATTTAATTAATTAAATAACTAAATGCAAAGAAAATAAAATTAAACGAAAGATAAATTAATAAAATGAAAATGAAACTTACCCGAGGAGCTCTCATACATGACTCGATGAGAAGCAAAAGAAATGAAGTGGAGTAGTAATGTCCATGACCCCATATTTATAGGCTAACCTGACCGACATAGAAATAATTTAAAATAATAAAATAATTAAGATTTCTTACTCCCATGTTCAATAGTCTTGGTTAGGGATGTTCAAAAAATCCGAAACCTGAAATCCGAACCGGTCCGATCCGGAAAAAAACCCGAAAAATCCGGTCCGAAAAAAAGCCCGGTCCGATCCGGTTTGGCCCACGTGCCCTAAACAGGCCTCCTTTTTTTCTAAAAAATTGACCCGATCCGAAGCTCGAAAAATCCGGTTTTAAGCCCGGATTTTTAAAAATCCGGATAAAAGCCCGGATTATGTAAAGCCCGGATAAAAGCCCGGATTGGGCCCGGATAAAGCCCAAGTTGGGCCCGGATAAAACCCAATTTTTATATAGCCCGAGTTGCATGACTTGATATTTTCTCTCATAAAATGATTTTTAACTCTTAATTAGCAAAAAGCAAAAGGTGTTAGCAACTTAGCAGAGTCCATTAAGGTTTGCATCTTATTCCACAACTGTAAGAAATGTTGGTTCTAGTTTCTTGATTGCTTGGTTCTAGTTTCTTGATCCCCTAAACCATTTGTCAATATACCATTTGTCTTAACATAATTAAAAAGTGACAATCCGTCATTTAGCAAAAAAAAAAAGAAGTGACAATCCGGATTTTAGTCCCATTACAAAACAATAAGAGATTCTTTGCAACGAATCACCCCAAGGGCTTATAAAAGTCCAGATTTGGCTTAGCAATGCGTGTGCATGTTGAGTGTCTCTATAGCTTACTGCCTCTGCACCCACCAAGAACAAATGCACCAGGTGAAACCCATGATCCACGGTTTTTTTTTCAAATCCAGGTCTGGATAAAGCCCGGCCCGGCCCGGCCCGCGGGCCGCAAACAGACCTCATATTTTTATGACAGGCCCGGCCCAGTCTGTCCCGATTTTCAAAAAAGTCCGGCCCGGTTTTTCTAGAAAAAAGCCCGGATTTTTTTATAGCCCGGATAAAACCCGGCACATCAGGCTTTTTGTGCATCACTAGTCTTGGTAGTGAGTCTAGTGACACCTTAGTCGGTGTCTAACACTATTATTTATGATTCATTTTCATTGCGCATAAGACTAACTCATTATTTAATTAGTACAGTAACCTCGTGTGTGTATATATATATCATTATATTTAGTACTCCCTCCGTCCTAAATTAACAGTTACTTTTAAAAAAAATTATCTCATAATATATGTTCATTATCTCTTTTTAATGCAATTTTATAGGTAAATTTTCAAAATCACCTTTTGACGAAAGTATTGTTACTAGTATTGATAATTAATCTAATATATTTCTTATTCAAATTATGTATTCAAACTATCTCAATCAATCTAATTAATATGGATACAAATGGAAAATAATTTTTATATTAGAACATCTTAATAAGCGTAATTTTTTCAAAAATGACATGTAAAATGGGACAGAGGGAGTATCACTTTTTATATCATAAATCATTCCTTTTTATTTTCTAATTCTTTCTTCTAATTTAAATATTGGATCATTAACATTAGTATATTCAAACCA
>QRFB01005952.1:19937-38961 GCA_008931105.1 Oenanthe javanica | reverse complement strand
CAAATTCGAAGGAAAGGTTTCTCTTGGTTTCACATGAGTGAAAAATCCTACTTTGAGAGAGATATTGAGCAACTGCATAGAGCAACTGATAAGTTTGAGTGTATTTTTTCTTAGAGCTAGAATTAAACGTTGTTATAGCTATAGATCATTTTTCTAAATTATATATGTATATATATTTTTAATAAGTTTAAAATTAAATTAGAATCGAATTTAAAATTTAAAATAAAAAATTATATACTCNGTTTAAAATTAAATTAGAATCGAATTTAAAATTTAAAATAAAAAATTATATACTCTGAATACCCAATTGCGTATATATTTAAGTTATACATTTGATCCTAATTTTAAACTTAGGGACATGTCACAAACATTTTACCTTGATTTTGTTTCGTTTATTGAGAGAGAATGCTCCTTGTGAGGTCGTAAATATTAGATAGTTGATACATAGAGAAGTAAAAATACATACAAGCTGAGACACAAAACAAAATGCAAGTATAAATTGAATCTGAAAGAAAACAGTTAAACTAGAAGCAACAGTCCCAAATCACCCGCTGACTTGAAACACATACATCTCCCCCGCGTCGTTGCTCGCCAATTGGATCGCCGCCGCAGCCCAATGGGTTGCGCAACCACCACTCTCGCCATCCTATTCTCCCTCTCAATCCTCCAACTACCTGATCTCGCTTTCTCCACCAACACCTTCATTCTCCGTCCACCTACTAACAACGACAACCGTCACACCATGTTTCTACCCCTCTCCCTCTCCCTCTCCCCTCCCAACTCTTCTTCTTCCGCCGTTAAGTCACGCCGGCATCTACAGAAATCAGATTCTCACCAATCCAATGCTCGTATGCCTCTCCACGACGATCTCCTACGCAACGGGTAATCTTATTCTCGCACGTTTTACATTTCTTTCTTTTCTTTATGTGTATGTGTATGTGTATTTGTGTGTTAATTTGTTAATTCTGATTGATTGGATTTTTACTTTGTTGTTAGGTATTACACTACTCGCCTTTTGATCGGGAGTCCACCTCAGAAATTTGCGCTTATTGTTGATACTGGTAGTACGGTTACTTATGTTCCCTGCTCTACTTGTCAACAGTGTGGCAAACATCAGGTCCATTTTGCTTTCGTTTTTCACTTCCCGATCAACATTATTACTGTAGTTCAATTGCGTTTATCGATTGAGACGTGACACTCTGTTTTAACATAGACTAGTCAACATTATCCACAGCTAGTTCAACATAATTTACTACTGATTAGTTTTTTTGGTGGATTTTGTTATGTTATGTGGTAATGGTTGACCCTTCTTTTCACAGAATTGCTACATTTTCACCCAAGAATAACAAAAATCCCAATGATTAGTTATAAGAATTTAGTAATTTATTTTTCAGTAATGACTGTGTGTTGCCATAGTTAATGTTATTTCCCGCTTGTTTTGTATTCCATCTGACCAAAATGTTATCCATTTATGCTTCATTTTGGTTGGTGAAAATGGAATGCCGGAAGGATTCAAATGAAAAATTGTGAACAAAGTTAAAGGTGAGCTTAGCAAATATAAAAGTAAAAATGGAAGGTGAAAGAAATGATGAAAGATGGAGTACTTCAAAAAAGGAGGGAGTATAAATTTTCTATGATGAGGTTTGGGAAGGATATGAGTATGGATCTCTGAAATTAGTGGGTTTTAAGCTCTATTTTAAATTTGGTACGAATGGAATAGAGAAAATAGTGAAATTTAGTGTATTTCATTGTTTCTGTTATCTTAATTCTTAACGTTTTTGTAAACTGAATTTTTTTTTGTCAGCAGGATCCAAGGTTCCAACCAGAGTTGTCGAGTACCTACAAACCTGTTAAATGCAATGTTGACTGCCAATGTGATGATGATAGGGTGCAGTGTGTTTACGAAAGACAGTATGCTGAAATGAGTTCTAGCAGTGGAGTTCTCGGTAACGATGTCGTTTCTTTTGGTGATCAAAGTGAGCTCAAACCACAACGTGCAAACTTTGGTTGTGAAAATCTGGAAACTGGTGACCTATATAGTCAGCATGCTGATGGCATAATGGGTCTAGGCCGTGGAGATCTTAGTATTGTTGATCAACTTGTTGATAAAGGTGTAATAAGTGATTCCTTTTCCCTATGTTATGGTGGTATGGATGTTGGTGGTGGTGCAATGGTTCTTGGTGGAATTTCAGCTCCTGCTGATATGGTCTTTACACATTCAAACCCTGTTCGAAGGTACGTTTTAGAAGTATCATTCTGATACTTATAGAGCAGTATATGCCTTTTTAACATATACATTTTATACATCTCACGCATTTACTTTAGTCTCGGGATCAAAACAGTCCATATTACAATATTGAGCTGAGGGAGTTGCACGTTGCTGGGAAACGTCTGTCTTTGAATCCTTCCGTTTTTGATGGTAAACATGGATCTGTCTTAGATAGTGGGACTACATATGCTTACCTTCCAGAAGCAGCTTTTTTGGCATTTAAGGAAGCTGTAAGTTTCTGTTTCTCGTTTCTTTTGGGCTCAATCTTGTTTTCACACGATGCTTATAATTTTTGTGCAACATAATTTGTTTCTTGAACTTGTCCTCAACTAATTATTTCTTTATGTTATTTGATCAAATTAAAATAATACAGGGCATTTCTTTAATGACAAAGTACAGAGTATGCAGACTATTGACTTGATAGTTTAATTTGTATTGCCTTTTGACATGTGCATATATATTTCACCTTGCAATGCTATTATAATTTAGGGTTTTTAATAATGCATCAAATTTCTTTGTTATATGCATAAATTATTTGATAATAACTGTTTATAAGATACCTCATAACTATGGCTTTTGTATATCATGATAGGTCTAGTGAATTCCCGTTAAATATGAACCTGATTCTATATTACCAAGGTGTCTTGTGAGATGTGAGTCTGATTTATATTACAAAGTTTGTGAAAGTGCATGTGATTATATAATACAAAATTTCTGATTTATACATCAGTATTGGCCATTATAATGCCATGAACACAATGGTTTCTGTTAGGTTGATAATATTTAGTGTATTGATTATCTGTCACTCACAAAGATATATTTTGTGTGTGGATTATCTTTCATGCCCAGATGTTTATCTCTAAAAACACCAAATATATATACTATATTGTCAAAACTGAACTGTTACATCTTCTTTGGTCGGTCTTGGGGGCGGAGTAAAATTATTAAAATGTTGAACAAATGGTCTTTGAGCTAAATTAAAATGATTAAAATATGAATTTTAATAACAAGATCTTCGGTAGTATGGAATATGGATTGATAGAATAATTGAAAAATGTATTAGCTGGTGTAGAAATATGAAGTTTTTAAATATACGATCTTAGATAGTTATATTATGGAGTGGTTGGTCTTTCGGGCAGGATTAAAGTAATAAATATATGAACTTTAAATGTAATATTTTAGATATTATTTGTAGTTGATTAAAAAAAAAAGAGAGATGATTCTTTTATAAGGTCATAAATAGCATATAGGTGCATCAAACATGTATTGGGTATCAATAATTTTTTATTATATATTAATCTACTCATCAATAATTTTTAAAAATTATGAAATTTAAGATAGATTAATAATATACAGGCACAGGCTCTCCAATGTTTGTATATATGTATGCATGCATGTGTGTGTGTGTGTGCGTGCGCGCTCGTGCGTGCAGGGCGCACACTGATGTATCTCAGTAGCACGATTACAAGTTATCTATCACGTCGTGGCTAAAGTTTTGGGCTCAGTTAAATTTACGATAACAAACTGAAATTAGGCAAAGTATAATGCAATGAAACCACTATCAGTTTAAGTTTATGCATTACTAATATTATTTTAATATCACTATGCAGATTGTAAAAGAGCTTCATTCCTTAAAGCAGATTCGTGGTCCTGATCCAAACTATAATGACATTTGCTTCTCTGGTGCTGGAAGGTAGTATCAATACCTATTGGAAAAGCTCCTGTTATCGAAGTAGTTAAATTATGTAACATTGTTGGATTATTATGTAAATTTGGTTTCTTCAGTAATGTTGCAGAACTCTCTAAAGCTTTTCCAACTGTAGATATGGTGTTTGAAAATAAGCAAAAGTTTAGTCTATCTCCTGAAAACTATTTGTTTCGGGTAAGTATTTGCAAAAGAAGAATATCAATGCTAATCGCTTTATACTTGGAGTTTTCCATCTGGAAATTTTATAAGAGGTATCTGGGTGCTCTTTAAAGAATTCAATGAATGACTTTTACCTAATTTGTATGTAGCATTCCAAGGTACGTGGTGCATATTGCCTGGGAGTATTTCAAAATGGAAAGGATCCAACAACTCTCTTGGGAGGTATCATATGTTTTGCTTAATCTCTCTTGAACTTGCATTGGTTCTTACCCTCCTCTGTCCTTGTTTAGAGACTTGTAGTCTCCATAAAGTTGTTTGTGGTGGTCTTTAATTTTGTTGTTGTTAGGAATTGTTGTCCGCAATACTTTTGTAACTTACGATCGCGTGCATGAGAAGATTGGATTCTGGAAAACTAATTGTTCTGAATTATGGGAAAGACTTAATGTTACTGGTGCTCCAGCTCCACCACCGGAACCTTCAGCTGAGAATAGACCAAATTCTACTACAATACTGCCACCTGCAATGGCTCCATCTGGACCTTCACATAACGTTCTTGCAGGTAAAATAAGCTTCTAATATATGTATCTTTGTGCAACCATGTATATTGAATAAATTATCTTTCTTATATGCTAGAGGTAAAAGGTGGTGTGTGAGTCATGTCGGTTGGTTTGTTACTTGATATAAATTTGCAGTCTTTAACAACTTTATGCCATTGTGCTGAAACAAGAAGCATCGTGTTACATTTTAAAGTAGAATTTACTCGTGGATTAGCCTGATTACATTTGCTTGCGCCCTTCTTGTTAAATGACCAGCTTCTGTAAAACCTTATGGTTTTATTGGAACTTGCAAAATTTATCCTGTACTAGTATTACTTTCCTCACTTGCACTAGTGGACCACCTTAACATTCCCACTAGGTGCCATCTCACCAAGTAGCAACAAACAATTAAACAAAGGTGTCCAGAATTTGAGAATATTGGGGGTAGGAGGGTTTGAACTAGACACCTAGACTAAGCCTAAACCCCCCTGGTACCATGTTAGATGTCTAACCCTTCTAAAAGCTTCAGGTGTAAGTAGAAGTCACTAATGGATCTTGTACTATTAACAGTTATGACATATATGTGACTTCTTTATGCAACCCCTTCATTGTAGTTTTATCCACACTAATTCCTCTTGTAAACTCTATGCAGGGGAACAAAAAGTTGGCCGCATAACGTTTTATATGTCAGTGAATGTTACATATTCAAATCTCAAGCTTCACATCAAAGAGCTTACTAATATTATGGCGAAGGAGTTGGATATAAATGTTTCACAGGTATACTCTGAATATTGCAATCTATGGCTTTTAAATGTGAAAGGACGATTTTCATGTGCTGTCCTGCTAATTGTCATACTGAAGTAGTATATTACATATATATGTTTCCAATGAAAGATTTAGTTATTATTATTATTATTATTTTATTTTTATTTTCAATATTGAGTAACCAGTGGAGTGATGGTTTCCAGGTGCAATTAATTAATTTCATATCTGAAGGAAATAATTCCCTTATAAGATGGGCCATTTTCCCTGCTGGATCTGCTAGCCACTTCTCTAATGCAACTGCTATGGTGGGTTAAGTATTTATAGTGTTGTCAGAAGATTTTGATATACTATCAGCAATAATTTCATATTAAATTAATTTTATTGACAGGGCATAATTTCTAAGTTATCTGAGCATCGTCTAAGTCTTCCTGAAACCTTTGGAAGTTATCAATTTTCCAGATTGAGTGCTGACCCCCCTACAAAATGGTAATTAACTGATTAATTGAATCTTATTTTTTACAAAGATTGTACAGTTGTGCAAGGTTTATTATTTTCTATCGTGTGCACTCTCTCTGTTCTTCAGTCAATACTCTACTTGTTAAAAACATAGCTTAACATCAATCAGAAACACAGCGATAACATAATAGTGCTAAATCTAGTTGTGTTGCAAGTAATAGCAACTTCATGCCAATTGTATACCGCGACATGACAAACTTTTTAAATTTTAGAATAAAACACTATTCAAAAGAGTACCGAGAAAAGGATGTATGTTTCTATACTGATAAAAGGTAGGAAATGTTTTCCCGTTGTTATCTCTGCTTTGCTCGAGGAGACTGGACATGGCAGTGTCGTTAGGGGGAATCTAAACATGGAATGACAGCCTTTTATCCTTTTTCCATCTAGTAAGATTAAAAACAATTGATGTTCTACAGCAGCTGTCCTACATCCAAATTATTTGCTAACATGGAACATTGATGAGTTGACCTGTGACTGTGAGATACGGAGATCACAGTGTTTATTGATTTGCTTAAGCTGCGGTTGCAGACTTTAGTAGATTAAGTATATATTTTGTTCGGTTCATAAACCAAATCATTATTTTTAGTCGTACTTTATTACATTATCTGGTTTATTTCACCATGCACTCGAACCAAACAACTCTATGATGAAATCTCCATTACATAGACTTACATCACACATGCTGTTGAATTAGTGCACTAACTCAGTCTTCTGCTTGTAGCATCTACTTTAAACGATATTGTAGATAGTGTTATATATGCACTCCAATTGTGAAGGTATATGCTTTAAAAATCTGTCTTTTATCTGGTTCCCTCCATTTAATGACTTTATTTTGTGTTGGTACACAGGATGTGGTTGCAGCAACATAACATTGTTGTGGTTGTCGTGATTATAATCATGTTAGCTCTTTCTTTATTAGCTTTTGCAACATGGTTTATATGGAGACGTAGGCAACAGACAGTCAATGCATACAAGCCTGTTGGTGCTGTTGTGCCAGAACAAGAGCTTCAGCCATTGTAAAAACTATGAAATTTTACGAGGCCATAGATACATGGGAAAAGCCATTGACTACTGACCTAACGACAGATGTGCATCAAATATGAAGTCCCACAAAAAGATCATACAATGGAACTGTGGAAGTTAGAATTTTATTCAAATATTTCATTAAATTTGGATATATTTGTAAAGGAACGTTGCAACCTCACATTAGATAGATGAATTCTGTAAAATACTAGTAATGAAATCAAAAGAATGACCAATGAGGACGGTCATTTTTTTTTACTTGTCTTTCAGTTGTACAACAGTTAAACGGCACCTACAAGTATACACAAATTGTTCTGATGAACATGATTATAAGGAACATAATATAGTGGCCGATCGCAACTCAAGTATTTCGGGTAAAAATTATGATTACTGTTGGTTGATTAAGGTTGATTCTTACTACAAATATTTGAATTTTGGTTTGTAAAACAATTTATTTTGCAAGTTTATTTATAATATTCATATATTTGAAGTATATTGCCGCGTTAAAGAATTGGAATCGAAAATTAAAGAACTATCTAACTTTGACCCATATTGGATTTCCTAGTTTGCGCCTTGAAATTGTCAAAGTCATTTATAAGATTAGTCAAAATCAAATATTTTAACTGAATTTTCTGTCTTCTGTTCACCGAACGATTTTATTACTACTAAATTTACTCCAATTCTCTCTCGGCTTTATTTTATGGTATTTTTAGTTGTGATGAATGAAAATTAAATTAATACAAATAAATATTTTAAAAAATTATTATTTCTTCATTTCATTTCTAATTATTTAAACTAGAATTTAAATTTAAATCCTCAATTTGAGAAACTATAACGTTATTTCTCATCATACCTATTTTTATATTTTTTATTATATCAAATTCACATACATTCATTTTTTTTAAAAAAAATCACTTCAACCTTCACTATTTATTTTTATTAACCAAATAAATAAAAGATCAATGCTAACTTCAACTTCTTTCCTGAATAAAATTGATTAAATTAATCATTTTTAAAATTTTGTATTCCGTTTAATTTAAATTACTATTTAGTTAATAATTAAACTGTTTTTATAAATAAATATTTAAATGTTACTTTTAGTTTAAAAAATTCTGAACAAAAATATTAAACAACTTTTTCAATGCACCTCATAATACGTTCAAAAGTTCAAAGTAATAAATTATTGTGAACGCAAAAAATATAATTTATAACATATATATTGAACAAATAAATTAATTTTGAAATTCGAATTTATGAAAGCATTGCAGTATCATGTAAAATTGGGTACCTACTACAAATTTTAAAAACATTCATCGTCATTTCTAAAATATTCTTTTCACTTCCCTGCCTAATTAGTTATCTCATGGATTTGCATATAAAAAATAGCTCCCCAATTATTTTTTAAAAATATCTCCTGTATGAAAATCTTAACTAAACATTAAGTTTTATATTTTAAGTAACTTTATCAAATAAATGTTTGAGTTGCAAATAAACAGGAACATCTTAAGTGGAGCCCACGAGTAGAGTGGTCCCCGCCAACTGCTTCTTGGTTCCTACAGGCTACAGTAGTTGAAAAAGTAAAAAAAGGAGCTCCTTTTCTCAACACATCAAACAAATATGGAGTAGATATATACACAAATATATGATTAAAAAACAATTGTAAACAGGCTGTTTATTCTGGTAACTATTTCCATCTCTCTCTCTCTCTTCGCCAATTGATCCATCTAAATTTTAGGGTTTAATAAAAATCAACTCTTTCTTTACTCTGTGTTTCACAATCACAAACCCTAGCTTTTAATCCTTCAATTTCTGTTTTACTCTGTGTTTCACAATCACAAGCCCTAGCTTTTGATCCTTCAATTTGATTTATAAGGTAAGATCAGCTTAATTCATCTCCAGTAATTTTATTATATATTTATGTATTTGTAGCTCCTCCTTGTACTGATCTTAGTTTGAAGTATCTTGTAGAAGCTAGTGTGTGTCTGTGTGGTGTTTTTTTTATCAAGTGTGAAAATTATTGCAATTGGGTTTGTTTTCTAAGAATTTCCACATAATTTGGGAGATGTATTAGGGATTCTATGTTTCGTTTATTTTGGTCAAAGTTTATAATGGTTTGATTATATGTTTGCTCATTTGTAACTCTAGGCTCTAGCACAATTTTTTGTTGGAATTTTTCACATGTGGGTTGTACGGTTGTACCTGTCTCGTTAGGGGGAGGGTATATTTATATAGTTTTACAAATTTGTGGAAGGTGTCGAAGTGCACATTGTATAAGTGACATTTTTAATGAATTCAGCTGAAAAAAGGTGCTAGAGTTTTATGGGTGCTATAGATACAACTGATTAATCATTATAGTGCTAGAGGTATCTTTAGTCTATGTTTTTATGTCTTTATGTAGTATTGTAGCTAGAAGTCTTGTTTTAGTGTTTTTTGAATGTTCTTTCTTAAAGTTGCTGTGTTATGATTTTCTAGTAGTGATGGTTATTCATTAATGGTTACAGGTGTGATGGAGATATCAAAATTGAAAGCGCTTCTCAAGAATATATCTGGTTTATTTCATTTAGCTTCTCGTGAAAACTTAAGCTTTGAACCAGTTCAGAAGTATTATCAAAAGGTTGAAGAGATGCTGAAGGTGATGAAGCTAGTATTTGATCCGATTGTTGATGCTGAAATAGCTTCTGATGAATTACTTCGAGAGGCATTTGCAAGCTTAGATGACTCAGTGGATGAATTAAGAGAAATATTTGAGACCTGGCATCCGTTGATGAGTAAAGTTTACTTTGTATGTTCTCTCTCTCCCTCTCTCTCTCTCACTCACACACACACACATATTATCGTACATGCATGACACTTTACATGTTAACCTTTTTTTTTATAAAACAAATGCCATACTTGTGGGGTTGGTTAGTAGTTGACAATGTTTGTAGTATAAGATCCATTTAGTGGCTTCTACTATGACTTTAAGGTTTTAGAAGAGTTGTAACAGGTAAAAATATAAAAGCTGAAATGTGTAAATCTCTGGTCCCACTTCAAAATATGTGGAATTAACAGAATTATGTTCTACATTAGAGTTTAAACTACTACTATTGGTAGTAATAACTTGTTAGAATTATGTGTGCATGTTTGTGTGGGGTCTGAGTTTTCATGGGTTGTTCGAATTGCAATTAGGGCCGCAACGTGGGATGGTTCATATGGAGGTCTGAGATTTTGTTTGGGTCTGAGTTTTCATGGGTTGTTTGAATTGTAATTAGGCCCACAACATGGGATGCTGGGACCAGCATAAAAACTTATAAGATTTGAGACTTGAAAAGAGTTTGAACTACTTAATATATTAATTGGGATAAATTGTTATAACAGACTTCGATATTATTATTGATGTACTGAATAAGTTGGGACTAAGATCTTGAAAACAAGTATGAAGAATGCCAGTAGAAGACTTTTCAGTTGTAAATTAGTATTGAATAAGTCTCCTATGTCTTTGGGACAGTGGATTGAACCATGATTTAAGCTGTTATGATCTATCAATGTTCCACTTTCTGACAATGTTTTAAACTCGCAAGAAAGTGATAACTAAAAACCCAGATGTGCATATGGAGGTCTGAGATTTTGTTTGGGTCTGAGTTTTCATGGGTTCAAATTGTAATTAGGGCCACAACGTGGGATGGTGGGACCAGCATAAAAACTTATAAGATTTTGAGACTTGAAGAGAGTTTCAACTACTTAATATATTATTTGGGATAAATTGTTATAACAGACTTCAATATTATTATTGATGTACTGAATAATTGGGACTAAGATCTTGAAAACAAGTATTAAGAATGCCGGTAGAAGACTTTTCAGTTGTAAATCAGTATTGAATAAGTCTCTTATGTCTTTTGGGACAGTGGATTGAGCCATGATTTGAGCTGTTATGATCTATCAACGTTCCACTTTCTGAAAATGTTTTAAACTCACAAGAAAGTGATAACTAAAAACCCAGATGTACATTATGGCAAAATTGGTATAAATTTTTTAAAAAAAACTATGAAAAATATACCATACTACAAATGTCCAGTAATTTTTTAGACAGAAAAGTCTTGTAAAATTGTAGTTTATGGTTTCAGGAACCCCAACTATATGGTTGTAGTCCGGCTTTGTTGAGCCCAGTTCTTTGTTGTCAGACTCAAGTTTTTTCTTATCGAATCAAGCCGAGTTTTAAAACTTAACAAGCTTAAACATTGTGTTTGAGCTGATCGAAACTTCAATGTACTCAAAATTTTAATCCTAATCTTTAAGCCTGGTACAGTGCCCAACCCTATATTACCAATGTAATTTTTTAGGCCGAATATAGAGCCCCAACCCAAGACAAACATGAAAAACATTATCCAGCTCATCCAAAACTCAGGTCGACCTTGAGTTGCTTAATGAACAAAAAGACTTGTTGAAATTGAGCCGAACCCATCTATCAACTTGAGCTCAAGTTTAAATCAAATTCAAACCTTGTATTACAACCCTACCCAACTAAAAAAGATGACACAAATACATTTCACTAAAATACTAAAGAGCAATATTTCCAGAAGGATGATTTATATTTCAACAAATTCTATCACTAAATTAAATTTAGATAATCAGATTTTTTTAATCCCGATAAACCTTATAGCTGATTTTTATAAAAAATAAAATTATTCTTAGTCTGTTTTAAAATTGAAATATATTAGAATTTGTAGTTCATATAGTATTTTTTTTTCTCAAAGGAAAGCAGAAAATTTTCTTGATGTATTGAGTGTATAGATTACATAACACTATGTACGGTAGTACGGGACAGAAATACTACTAATCAAGATTGGTGGAAAGCATAAATTTTTCTGCCAGTAAATTTTAATCTGGGCCTCAATACCCATACCCTATAGGCAATCACTAAACAACAAAGTCAACAAATGTCTTTTGCTAACTGACCCCCAAAATTCCTACAGGGTAGCAGGTCTTGGGCCTACATTTTTGTAAATAGGCATAAAAGAATTTGTAGATGGAGCTGCAGGAAACATAACAATCAATCTGTTACTCCGAATTAATTCAGTTAGCACTTATTTGATGCCATGACTTATTTTCTTTTTATGCTATCCCTAGATCCTTTCCATCCGGTGGGCCTCAAATGGCCAAGGCCTCTTTTTTTCTTTTTTAGTTTAAAAAAATGATCAGAACTAGAAGGAGAATAAAGAAGATATTGGTTTAAAAAATAACAGAAGTCATCTCAGCAATTGGGTTTATTTATTTTTAGAGTAAAAAGAAAAATGTGTACATGAAGTTTAGATATTATGCAATGTGTGTATTGTATTTTCAAATATAGCAAATGCTATATTGAACTTTTCAACTAAATGCAAAACATGTATTTTCATTAATTTTCTAGGAGTGGTGTAAGAGTATTATAGTCTTTTCATGCATAATTTCATTAAAAACTAATTTTTTGTCGCATTTAATTATAAGTTTGAATTATCTATTAATATGATTAAGTTAATCATGGTAAAACTTTAATAAATTAATGATCTTGATTAAGTAATAATTTTTTATAGTCCTTACTCGGGGTCAATTTGATACATTAATAATTTGTTTATAAGATAATATATTTTTATTAAAAATTATAGGTTTCATATAAATTAATAATCTAATTTACATTAAAATTATATATTTATTTTAGTTACATCTATTAATGAATATAATTTATTAGGTTCAAGAATCTATAATTTAATTAAATTCATGATTTTTCTTCAAATACATATATAAATGGTATCCTTATATTTTAAATTTATTTATAAATATATATTATAGAATTTTAAATTTAGAGTTATTGATGAATTAATGATTTATTAATTTGTCACAACGAAATACTACCTCCGTCCCACCCAATTGTTATCCTTTCGGAGAGAAGGTCCGGCACGCATTTTAAGGTGCATATAAAGTATAGTTCCATAACTTATTTTTAATTTTTTTTTCTGAATAAAAATTTAAACATTAAATTTTTAAACAATAAAAATTTAAACATTAAAAATTTAAACATTAAATTTTTATTCAGAAAAAAAAAATAAAAATAAGTTATGGAACTATACTTTATATTCACCTTAAAATGTGTGCCGGACGGACCTTCTCTCCGAAAGGATAACAATTGGGTGGGACGTAGGGAGTAATAAATAATTAATTTATCAATAAATTATTAATTATTGATTAATTAATATTGTAATTAATTAATAAATTATCAAAGTTTTATTGTATATTTTTCTATGTATTAATCATTTTATATAATAAATTTTTAATTTATATTAAAAATCGTAGCCCAAGATTATGCAATGATGAGCTTCAATTTGAGTATTAAATCGGTAGAGTTGCTCAAGTTACTATACTACCCTTGATGATGCACTTCAATTACAAATAAAATGGGTTAACAATTAATGAAAGTACATGTTTTGCACTTGTTTAAAAAGTCCGGTATAGCATATGCTATTTCTCAAAATACGGGTACAAACATTGCACAATGTCCAAACTTCATGAACACATATTGCATTTTACTCTTGTTTTTGCTTTGTTTTATGGGACTGTTCAATTATTCTAAAGGAAGGATCCATTGAACTTGCTGATTAGGGCTGGAATTTTCATAGACAGTGCTTAAATTAACTCATGTTTGCACTAGGCGGTCCTACTACATTGATGATTTAAATACTTTTCTGTATTTATTTAGTTGGTGATTTAACATGTTCTTGTGCACTAGGTTCTGCAAGTTGAATCCTTAGTAACAAAGGTCCGCTCATCTGGCTTAGATGTTTTTGAGTTTCTGAAAGGTTCTGATCAATTACTCCCTGTTGGATTGAGCACGACATCTCTTGAGGTATGATGTGCTAAAAATATTTATTTTAGAAATTATCGCAAGTGCACGATCATGCTTTAGTATTTTTAAGATTCGAACCACAAGGACTAAATTAATTTCGCGATCCTTAAAATTTAACTTAGGCGAATTAGAGAATTTAATTTCAAGGTGAATTTTTTTTATACTAATAAAAGAAAAAAAAACAAGTAAGTTAGTAAACTATATCTAAAAAATTTAAAGATCCTATTTTAACACTACTAAAATTATATCTAAAACTAAAAAAAATAAACTACTAATGGAGAGAAACCTAAGTTTAAATTATTAAACCCACTAATAAAATTTAAAATTTAAAATTTAAAAATGGGTTTAATATTAGAAGTAAAATAAAGATTTGAGGGTTGAAGGCTCAAACATAAAAGACAAGAACAATGTGTAAATTAAAGATGAAAACAAGTAGATTTATAAGCTCCATTAAACAACTAATAAATAGAAGTAGATCTAAAGGGCTCAACTACAAAAATAATAAAAAGTAGATTTAAGTAATAAATCAAACCTACTAATAAAATTGAAATTTATTAGAGGCTCAACTACCAAATACAAAAAAGTAATTAGATCTAATAGATTTAAAATAAAAGAGCTTCTTTCATTTCCCCAAGCTTAACTTGTGGTACTTTGAAAAATTCATAGCCCAAAATAAAATGGATATGAAAAGTGCTAGGAATCTAAAAGTAGAGAAGAAGATGCAAATAAATGAGAATAAAAAGTAGATCTAAAAGTTATGTGAATCAAACCCACTAATAGAATTGAAATCTAATAGGGGTTCACCCACAAAATATAAAAAGGAAAGTAGTTCTAGAAAGATTAAAATGACAGTGTTCCTTTCATTTCTCCAAGCTCAACTTGGTGGATTTTGAAAGCTATCATAGCACAAAAGATGAAGATTGAGACTAGCATAAAAGAAAATAAGACTTATAAAAGATGAAGATGGAGACTAGCATAAAAGAAAATAAAGACTTGCATTAATATGAAAAGTGTTTACAATATTTGAGAGAACTAAAAAACTAGATCTAGAAAATTAAAGGAGAGGCTACTACTAAAACTAGGTAAACTAAATATGGGAATACAATGGGAGAAGATGAGTATTTATAGGACAAAATTAGGGTATTGGGTAAATCCTAACCCTGCATCTCTATCCATCCACTTGTCCTTTGCT
This sequence comes from Oenanthe javanica, assembly GCA_008931105.1. NCBI lineage: Eukaryota > Viridiplantae > Streptophyta > Magnoliopsida > Apiales > Apiaceae > Oenanthe > Oenanthe javanica. The sequence goes on along the minus strand of QRFB01005952.1, from coordinate 23,937 downwards.
TTGGCTCCAAGTATAGCTTGATGGCTTGAAAATGGCTTGATGGTTTGGCTCAAACTTACTTTTTTTACTTTCTTGTTCTTTTCTCCCATTTTCTTCCTTTTTTTCTTTTTTCTTCTTATTTAATCAACATCTACAAAATTATGAAAATGCATCAAATTAATTAATTAAAAATACTAAGACAAATACTAAATAGGTACAAAAATATGCACTAATCAAGGTACTTTCTGTTTCATTGCTATATAAAGATAATCTGATCCTGGGTAACTTATTTTATAAAATTTATAGCTTTGTTGGGGCCAAAAACGATAGCTATTGACAGCATTTTCAGGAAAACTAAATTTGAAACATTTATATAGTGAAGGATGTTGCTAGCAAATTCCAAACATAGGCCTAGCTAACCAATTGAGTTAAAACGAAATTTTATGTATTAGTGTCATACCAGCCTTATTTCTCATCAGTTTTCACCCAATTCTAAACAGCCTACGTGTTATCATCTCCAAGTATTACACGTATGTTTAGCATGTGTAATAATATTGGCTTATTTGCTTACTAGGACAGGAAAACACACACACATTCACACACACATAGAGATTCTGATATTGATGTTCTATACATCACTTATACAGCATTGTCTGCAAAAAGTGAAGCATTTAGGATTGGAACAAACATCAGATGTTATCACGAAAGCTGTAAGGGATCAAGTGGAGGGCTCTGGACCCAGTTCAGATTGTCTGGTAAAAATTACGGATTCTTTGAGCTTAAAGTCCAATCAGGAGCTTCTTATTGAGGCTGTGGCCCTCGAAAAGTTGAAGGAGAATGCTGAACATGCTGAAAAGAATGGTGAAGTTGACTATCTTGATCAACTATTAGCTCTTGTTACATACATGCACGAGCGGCTTGTTCTGCTTAAACAGTCTGAGAGCTATAACACTGTTCAAATACCTGCTGATTTCTGTTGCCCTCTCTCGCTTGAGCTCATGGCAGACCCTGTAATTGTGGCTTCAGGACAGACCTATGAGCGGGCTTTCATCCGAAAATGGATTGATCTTGGGCTCAGTGTTTGCCCAAAGACGCGGCAAGTCTTGGCACATACTAATCTCATCCCTAACTACACTGTAAAGGCACTGGTTGCCCATTGGTGTGAATCTAAAGGTGTAAAGCTACCTGACCCCATGAGGTCAATGAATCTAAACATTCCTTCTTCACTACTAAAGCATGGAGCGTCTGGTGCACCCCGAGATTCACAAATGGCTCCTGATTCTACCCACTCAAGTGGTTCGCCGGGAAAAAACTTAAGTTCGTCTAGTGTAACCAATCGGGAGGGAACTTCTCCATCACATCCACGCTCATCTTCTGAGGATTCCTTATCCGAGGACATGAATGGCCTAAACATGAATGGCATGTCCCCCAGAAGATCTGAAAACAGACAAGCTAACTCTGGGGATAAAAGTTTGATTTCGAGTTCTCAAACCATGTTACCTACAGGAGGAGAACTTCCAAATGTTTTGAGGACTAATGGGCTGTTATCTCAAGGTCATAATAGGACAAACTCAGCGTCCAGCACTCTTTCTAATGCAAACTTTTCACAAGGAATTCCTAGTGATAGCAACGAGGCCTCCTCGCAGGTCACCGCATACAGTAATGATGATTCAGGTGAGCTTACATCAGAACGCCAGTCTGCTGCTACTTTGTCTTCTGCACAGAGAGAGCCTGAGTCTTCACCCCGATTTGAAACAAGATCTCGACCTCAGTCAATTTGGCGCCGGCCTTCTGATCGATTTGTTCCTAGAATTGTCTCTCCTGCTGTTGAGACAAGGGTCCCTTCTGCTGTTGAGACCCAAATTCAGAATATGGTTCAAAATTTGAGGAGCACTTCAATGGAAGTACAAAGAGATGCTACAGCTGAACTTCGTTTACTTGCAAAACATAACATGGACAATCGTATTGTAATTGCCAACTGTGGGGGCATACCCTTATTGGTCGGTCTACTTCGATCAACAGACACAACAACACAGGAAAATGCTGTCACTGCACTTCTTAATCTGTCAATTAATGATAACAACAAGGCTGCTATAGGAAATGCTGATGCAATTGAACCATTAATATATGTCCTCGAGACGGGGACCGCTGAAGCTAAAGAAAATTCTGCTGCCACACTTTTCAGTTTGTCTGTGATCGAGGATAACAAAGTCAAGATTGGCAGATCTGGTGCAATTCAACCTTTGGTGGATTTGTTGGGGAACGGAACTCCTAGGGGAAAGAAAGATGCAGCCACAGCTTTGTTTAACTTGTCAATATTTCATGAAAACAAGACCCGTATTGTGCAGGCTGGTTCTGTGAAGTACCTTGTGGAATTGATGGACCCTGCAGCAGGCATGGTTGATAAAGCTGTTGCTGTTCTGTCAAATCTTGCTACTATTCACGAGGGAAGGGCGGCAATTGGCCAAGAAGGAGGCATTCCTGTCCTGGTTGAAGTTGTTGAATTGGGATCTGCAAGAGGGAAGGAGAATGCAGCTGCTGCCCTTTTACAGCTCTGCACTAACAGCAGTAGATTCTGCAATACAGTACTCCAGGAAGGAGCTGTTCCACCATTAGTGGCTTTGTCGCAGTCAGGCACCCCAAGAGCAAAGGAAAAGGTGCTCTGCTTTTCTTTGATTTTACTGCATAAAAGTACACTTAATTCTATTACAGACTGTGGTAAGAGATCTTAGACTAATATATTGGTAGCTTGCTTGCAGGCTCAAGCTCTTCTTAGCTACTTTAGAAACCAACGACATGGCAATGGTGGTAGAGGATAACTGCTAAAGTTTTAAGGGGTATTTCCTCTAATGTTTCAGGTAAGAGTCATACAGTGTACATTTGATGTTGCAAATAATGCATGAGTGTTGTAGTCGATTTATGTGTGTCCTTAATTTTTCGAAAAGCCGGAGAAAAAAGAAAGAAAAGAACTGGTTTAAGGAGGCTTATTAGGCTCTTTGGTAGTAACCTTGTGAATTGTCAAACTTTGTATATGTAGCTCTATTTTTGCAGCTTCTATATTGTATCTGGGACTGCAGATAATTATATTCTAAAGAAAAAAATAGTTATGTGTTTTCCCATGTTTTGAGAATAATTTGGAGATGAATTATCTAATTTTGATCAATATCAATGCAAGTCATTCATTATACATTTTTTTAATAAAGAAAAGTTGTTCTTTTAACTATGATGATATAATTCTAAATAAATATGTGAATAGTTAATGGCAATGTATGAGGTCCTATGTAATTCGGTACAACCATGCAAGCATTTAGTCACCGAGCAGATGGCGTAGAACTCATTTTTGGAATGCGAGAGGGTCTGATTCTCTCTGTTCTGGACAATGTTTATGGAAAATTGTTGTACAATTTTAAAACTCAGAACTCAAATGTAAATTAACTACTAGGGAAAAGATAACATGAGATGGTTATTATGTAAACAAATCTACCTTTTTCTGTTTTTTGTTCTAATTCGAACAATGTACTTTTTATCAATCGATGCTTATCTTTTTTTTTCTTTTTCTTTTTTTGCTAAATAATCGATGCTTATCTCTAATGATATCTCACTAACTTTTTCTAGTCAGTAGAAAGTAGCACATATGATGTCCCAATTTATTTGTTCCTTTTTAAGTCAAATTGATCAAAATTTGAATGATAATTAAAAATTATTAGTTTATAATTTTTAAAATCTGAAAATTATATTTTAAAATAAATTATATATTTTTTTTAATAATATAATTTTTTTCAATTATATAATATATGTAATTTTCAGTTAAGATTGAGCCAATTTGATCGCACAAAGTCAAACAAGATATATAATTTGGGACCGAGGAAGTAAAAAAATTCCGTTTAATTCATGGCTCCAACATTTTTATGTCTCCTTTCTGGTTATTGCCGGAGACTTTGATGTATGATTCTTTATTGAAATTTCCAGTTTGGGGGTGGGAATGTAAACAAAATTTATGGGGAAAGAGGGAATAAAAAAA
>QRFB01005952.1:0-10372 GCA_008931105.1 Oenanthe javanica | reverse complement strand
AGTTTTTTCCGAGAAATTTTTCATGGAAGTTTTTTCGAGAAATTTTTCCGGAATCTTTGAGAATTTTTTTCCGGGTAATTTTTTAGAGAAATTTTTTTCCGGGACCTCTTTTTTGAGAAATTTTTTGTTGGAATTTTTTCCCGGAGAATCCTTTTTTTGAATAATTTTTTCGTGATAAAATTTTGTCTATAATTAATGTTCATTTTCAATGAAGGTTAAAATAGATAATCAAACAATATAATAATTCATTTCATTTAATTCAATTCTAAAAAAAATTGGTAAGTGAACAAAGGCATGAAATGATTATTCTTTTTCTTCGCTATTCCATTCATTTACTCATTCCATTCTTGCATACATTCCATTTCAGCGTTATTCCATTCATACGAAGTGAAGAACTTAAGTTTGTTTGATATGCCCGCCCAACAAGGCAACAACTGAACAAGTCAGAGCCGAACTTAAGGAAATATGAAAATAAGCCCACACCTAATCAGAGCCCATAAACAAACAAGCATAAAAATTTGAAAATATTGAAATGCCCCGACTACTATTGGTGATCCAGTTTTGGGCCCAATTACGAGAATGCGTTAAACTTTAAAGTCAGTGATGTCAGAACTAAAAAGTGTGAATGTTAATTATTACAACAAAATCAACGAGCACTAACTGTAAGAGCAACGCAGCAAGAAGTGCCTACTGTCGATTCTATATAATCAGGATTTAGGAGGTTGGTTTTCTCAGACAGTCAGACTTTTACTAAGGTATTGATCAATTCAAATAAATAATAATGTTGTTGTTCTGCCCTCGTACAATGCCTGCCTGCACATGATTTGTGTAAAGACCCAAATGAGTGACATACTGACATGAGGCTGTAATCTGCATAGAACATATGATGTTCAGTGTTCACCTTTGACGCCTCATTCACGAAATATCAGCTGTCACCTGTATGAGTCAGGACTAGTTGAGTTTTCGGAATCCAACATAGTTTATCGACTAAAAGTCTCTTGACACAACATCGAACTCTTGGAAAAATAAACTATGCATAGCAAATTTAATAACTAAAAAAAATGTAGCTTTAGCAACTCGTGTTATGAATTTTTCTCGTCATCTAAGCTAGGACATAACATACAGATGAATTACATTTGTTGTCTTGACAGATGACAATTTTATGTGCAAAGTTGGATCCGGGGCATAATGTATAAAATATTTAGAGTTGAATCTTGTGCTACATTATAAATAGAGGGAGGGGGAGCTTGTATATTTTAGTTTATTGTTTTGGAATATGAGATTCAAGATGACTGTAGAGTTTTTCCTTTTAGCAGAATTTAAAGAATTGTTATGGGAGGAGAGTACTGAGTGACTGAAAATAGAAAAAGCCCCTCATTTAACATTTTGCNATAAATAGAGGGAGGGGGAGCTTGTATATTTTAGTTTATTGTTTTGGAATATGAGATTCAAGATCACTGTAGAGTTTTTCCTTTTAGCAGAATTTAAAGAATTGTTATGGGAGGAGAGTACTGAGTGACTGAAAATAGAAAAAGCTCCTCATTTAACATTTTGTCATCATTAATGTTATCATTACTATGAAGAGGGAATTAGCACTAGTTTATGTCAAACCAAATTCATACAGGGTCTCTAGGTTGAAGCACTTCTTGATTACCAAAACCTGAGAGTAAAATTTTAAGGATCTTTTAATTATGTTACCTTTGTACCAACAATATTGAGACACATGGATGATTTGTGATATCTGTGCCTGTTGAAGTATAATTATGAATACATTGGCCTTCATGGAGAAGGATTGGGAGTAATTAAAGATGGGAGGTTTAATAAATCAGAGTACCAGGTGAAATGGAAATTGAAAATGATAATACCAACTATATATACTACTATAATTAAAACTTTTTTTTTTAGTAAAGGAATTAATATCATAGCGGGAAAACAGTTTTTTTTTGCTAAAAGTTTGAAAAATATCTATTGCTAAAAGACCTTATCGATTTGACATACTAATTACACTAAACAGGATACAGATATACTCATGATTGGAAGTTCTTAGCATTCTCAAGTAATTGGAATTTATGGGAGGGAGCTTTATCCTGAGATAGCAATTAGCAAATCTTGGTGAGCTTCATACTTGGATCTTTACTTAACAAATCACTATGTAACTATAAATGTTTCTTACGCGTGAAATGTACGAGTGCAATACATCAAACTTTTTTCGGATCTTTAATTGGTGGCACATGATACTGTAACTTCCATAAGAAAAGGCAGTTATCTGGAACGCTAATTCGAATTACTGATTTTTTTATTGCAGCTTGTTATGTCCCTGGATTCTATCCATACACCTGATTAATTGCTGATCAAAATTTTGCAAGTGGAAATTTGGATGCATGAAGATTATTTTTTGAGTATCAACTAGGTACTTTGGGTTCTGTCAGTCACTAAGCTGGTTTTTCATCCTTGGTTTGTTCTTTCCTCTATATCACCATGTTCGCTCAATAGTTTTGACAACAATTCTGAATAGGGTAACTTTTTTCCTGGCTTCAGTTTGATCCACCGAGTTCTTTCAGTGCTGAGGGATTTCTGGTGCAAATATAATCATATATTCGGTGAGTACCCAAGTTTGCATTACTAACAATTCTTTCTTTCGAAATTCATCTGATAGACTTAAAGGTAACTAACAGTATACACTGAGCGGGAGTTTCCCATTCTGGTTCTATTCGAGGTAAAAAGGGTTACACATTACAAACCAGCTTAGATTTTTTGCCGGTAACTGAAATCACAATAATATAATCATAACTTTTAAGTAAGAACTACACTGTATGGATTGAGCTACAATCAAATGTCTTATATCCAGCTAAAAGCAATCGGACTAGCCACGATATGCTTCCCGTCCGACCATTCAATCTTTCCAAAATTATTTGTATTAGAAGGCATTGAACTGCCCATGAAAGTCACCGTATATGATTTCTTCTCGTTCACCTCTGTAAAGCTCAAACTTGTTGGCTCAACTGATATCTTGACTGATTTGCTTGGAGGGCCTATTGAAACTCTGTATGTAGCCGGTGAATCCACATTAGTAAGTGTTCGAGTGTATTTAACTACAGTGGTTCCATCATCATTAGCAACACTGTTGCCTGTTTGTGCAGTGTCGAAAATAACAGAAAAGGAAGGATAATTAAGATCAGTAACACTGTATTTTTTACTCAAATCACATGTAAAGTTCCTTCTTGCAAGTAGCTGAATTTGTGATTCCGTGTAATCCAAAGCACACAGGAAGCTCAAATAATCATGGCTCGTCAGATCGTATACCAACCCTGGATTTAAAGCTGATACAGGGTCTACATGGCCAGCACCATGATCAAATGGTGTAGATGACTTCCCCGTGGCAAGATCTTCAAGTTTCTTTCCATCCCTGTATTCAGTATAGGCTGTGGTCATGAGTGCTGAGCGTACGGCAGCTGGACTCCAATCAGGGTGAGCGGCCATGAGCAAAGCGGCAAGGCCGCTCACATGTGGACACGACATTGATGTGCCCGAGATGATATTGAAGTCAACATGCCTTTTGTCTTCAACCAATCCTGTTGGTCCAACTGAGCCTGCCCAGCCGGCTAAAATATTAACTCCTGGTGCAATTATATCAGGCTTCAATATTTCTGATGTGATTGAGTTTGGCCCTCTAGAACTAAATGCAGCCACCACCGGAGAAGGCTGTATCCCAACCTTTGTTCCCTCGAAGAGAATTGTGATTGTAGGTTTTGGATCATCTGACAAGTAGCTTTTTATTGCATCTCCTGCTTTTTGAGTAACAGCTGTTGCTGGTAGTAGATGGGCGTCAGCGACCAACTCATCTCCATTTGCATCAGTGTTTGCCAACACCATTCCCAGTCCTCCAGCTGCTTTTACCACAGAACCCTTTTGGACTCTGGTATTCACTCCACGGTCACACAATACAATTTTCCCCTTCACCCTTTTTGGGATTAAAGTGTCTGTCATGCAAAGATTACCATTTGCTGCATCACTAGCGTTGGCAGCATAAACAAAAGGTAGATTACCTGGCAGCTGGTGACCGCGGTAGAGTGACACCCCTGAGTAGTTTAGCCCGTTACCAAGACTAGCATAGGCCGGAAAGTCACGATCCAATGTACCGGCCCCCACAGTGGTAATCCAAGGTGCCACATTAGATAGACTATAAGAACTTGGTCCAGCATTACCAGCTGAGCATGACACTAAAATGCCTCTCTCTATAGCTGCAAAAGCTCCAATTGCAACGCTGTCACGATAGTAGTTGGACATTCCACCGCCTAGGGATAAAGACATGATATTTACATTGTCGTCGATTGCACTGTCCATTGCTTTCAATATGTCTGAACTAAAGCAGCCTCCCAGCCAGCAGACTTTGTAGACTGCGACTCTGGATCGTGTAGCCATCCCTCGCGCTGTTCCATATGCGTAACCAAATAGATTAGCATCCAGAACGACTGACCCGGCTGCTGTGCTGGCTGTATGAGTTCCATGTCCATCATCGTCTCGTGGAGAATTTGATTCTTTTAATTCGTCAATCGGACCTAAAGATGCTACATAGCCTTTGGAGAATGACCTAGCACCAATAAGTTTCCTGTTACAATTAGCTGAGCTGAATTTGGTTCCGGATTCGCACTGGCCCTTCCATGATCTCGGAACAGGCCCGAGTCCGGTATCATCAAAGCTCTTGCTCTCTGGCCAAACACCAGTATCAAACACGCCTATGACAACACCACTCACCGAATTGGACTCAGGATAGAAAGCTTGGTCCTGATCGAGTCTGAGGAACTTGGGCGTCCTAGTTGTATGAAGTTCATACTTCATCTCTGGCAAGATGGAGAGAATCCCTGGTTTGGTCTCTAACGACTGAACTTCAGCGTCCGTCAATCTCGTGGCAAATCCATGGACCACATTGTCGTAAGTATAGAGCATTTCAGATGAGCCTGATATTGACCTGAGGGAGGAGTCATACCAGTTAATATGGTCATCAAAACTATCTGGCATTTGGGATTTAGCCATGTGAACAATATATGTTTTTTTCTCTTCATTCTTGGATTTCTCAGATGATGCCGCTAATGCGCACCAGAGAAACATAAGCAAAAGTGTATATACATATGACCTGAACATCACAATCTTTTCCATTGAGTGATATTGAAAGGAAACTAATGAACAGGGAATCTTAGGTAGAACAAATATAATATGCAGAGTGATGCTTGCTCAATTCACAACAGCTGGATAACCAGGCATATATATGAAGGAATAGCAATGTATAGTATGTCGTGGGGACGGAACTGATTGTATAGTTATCTGAATGATCACGTTAAAACAAGATGCATAGAGAAGAGATGGGAAGATTATGTAGGGATGGTAGAAGAAAGATGATTTGTATATATATATCCACTAGTCGATCGTTTACTACTACTATTACTCACGTGTGTCCTTGGGCTTTTATAGTATAGCTAGCTCACTAGCTGTTATGTCTATCTCTCGGTATGCTCAAGTCTACCTTCGTCTGCTATTTCACTGTACTGATATTATTAATTTGTTTACCCCTTCACACAAGAATGTGTCAATGAGATGAAAATTGATTGTATTTGCAGTATTGGAGTGCACATTGATAATTTCAGTTGAGTTAGATGCTAGAGCTCTGCCCCTATTAGCAATTCATATAGTGAACTTTTTAAACTTAGGGAGACGAAACTCTTTCAAGTGATGTGATTAATTAAGTTGGCAAGATATATTTCCCTTGCCCTCAGGACTCAGGTCATGTTGTAATGTCAGTCATTTTTGCTTCCAAGCCACAAGCATATTTTAGAGCTGTTAAAATCTCAACCTCTTGCTGGCACCATAATTTTAATTATTTCTAATGCTTTTTGAATTCCCAATCAATAAATTAGGCTTACCATGTTCCGTATATATCCTTTAACCAACCATGTTTCTTCCTATTAAGCGTACCGCCGAAATGTCACATTAGGCCGCATGAGGAAAATCGTCCAACATATATATCAGGGAATAGTGAGAGATCGATCATGCTGTAGAATTATAAAACTAGTAAGTACTCATAAGACAACAAAGCAAGCTGGAATCCAGCTGCATATATGAATGCTAATTCCCAGAGTCTTACTACTTTTGCCTTTATTTAATCAAGTCGATTTTATATAATAAAAATGTTTTGTATACGTATAATAACATCATTATTCGATATATTATTTGATGAACATTTACAACCTGCTGTTACATTTACACATTGTCTTCTAAAAGCATATGTTTAGGTTATTCACTGTTGTTGTCCACGGTCAAGATTTGTTTGTTTTGGAATTTGTAAAAAGTGAGTGCCAACGATTCACGTGTAATTTTAGCTGCACGGTTTCATCTACTTACTTAACTTACCAGTGAAAAGCATGTACACATAGACTAGGTTTCCAAGAATGTTTTCCTCGAAGACTTCGATACTCAACGGATATAAACGAACAAGTTCAATTTTTTTATAGAATGACCTGAAATGATTCAGTACACAAGAAAATATGGCCCCGAGTGACATAGGAGTCGGCAATCACCTGTCGTCAAATTATGGGCAATGATAGGTTACTTTTAATAAATAATTTATAAATTAAAATATATAGTAGTATATATAGATATATAGGCTTAGGTTCAATGATGAACTCCCTTATTTGAGTACATGATAAACCAACGATAAATATAATTACAGAATACATGAAAAAATTACCGAACATAGAAAAACTACAGTACACAAAAAACAATCAAAAAATAAATAAAAAAAATTACATAACATACAAAAAATATAGAACACAAAATTACAGTACACTATTCAACATTAGTGTTCTGTAAGTCGTGTTCTATATTTTTTTTGTTTGTTTTGTAATTATTTTTGGCATTCTATCATTTTTTTTGTATGTTCTATAGTCTTCTATAGTTATTTGTTAATTAAATTCTTATAAAATAGGAATTGATTCCTCAGTTACTCAAATAAGGAGTTCTTCGCCGAGTCTTACTATATATATATATATATAAATTTATAGGTTACTAGCTTATAACTCGTGCAAAGCACAGATGATATTAATAAATTATATATTAATTATTTTATATAATTTAAATATCTAATTTAATATGATAATTTATTTTATTATTAATTTCTTTTTACATTTTTCTATACAATGTTATTTATATATTAATATTCATAAATTTTAATTATAAGTCATAGTTTTAAATAAATAAAAGAGTTTGAATGATAATGAAATTGAGTTGAATATTAAATAAAAATTGTAGGGTAAGTAGGATTCTTAAAATAGAAAATATAATTTAAATATAATATAATATTATCAATGAACAATTGTATAAAAAGATGATTATCGCTGATAGAGTCGTATGTATAATATATCTTTTCTAAAATTAGATTTTATTAAAATTGGATGGTTATGATCTTTTCTATAGTTTACTAAAAATTGGACGGTTATGATCTTTTTTATGGTTCACCTGGGTAACCGAAATGATTTTCTTCTTCTTATTTAGTTATAATAATATAGTATAGAAGTATAAATTTATATGAAAAAATAAACGGGCATGTGTTAGGCCTAATTTTTTAGGATAAATTTTATTATATAAAATATAATTTAAAATTAAATTATTTTAAAAACATTTTCAATTTTTATTAAATATACATAATATCGTATTTTATGAACCGTGAACTAATTGTCAAGAAAATGTCCCTTTAGTTGAAATGAACAAGAGTAGATCTTTTTGTTTGCTGCGTGATTTTAATCCGCAAGCTAACCTAAGTAGTCAGCATTTGTGACTTGTGACTTGTGAGATGTACAACATAATAACAATAATTATGTTTAGAACACACGACACGACTCTTGCTGTGCAATTAATTAATTGCTTAAAATTATAACATTTCGAACTAATTTTCCATGTCAGGCTTTTTGCTTTTTTTACCTCTCCATTACTCAAGAGAGAGGAGGGAACAACAGCCCGGCATGATAAACTAACTTCATTTCTATAGTTTGAGAAAACAAGTAAAGTTTTCAAGCGTTTTTTTACCTGAAAATAAGCTTCAAGCCATTTTTGGTCCTCAGCTCCTTCCTTGCTGTGGACTACTGGAATATTCAATTATCTAAAATGAACTACAATTATTAAGAATAGAAAAAAGTTAAATTCCACAATCATCAACTAACTTTTGCCCCCACATCAAATCTTAGCACTAATCAGCTTTTTTGTTTCCATCTGAAGCTGCAAACATCCACTTTATCTCCTTTACTACTAGTGTTAGTAGTTCAGGGTAGTGGGTGGTGTTTTGTTAGTGCGATTGGGTTGATATATAAAAGAAAAAAAATAGGCATAAATTATGGGAATGGATAAATAAACTCCATCATTTACTATTTAAGCTCCAAATAATATGTAAATTATATTAGAAAATTCAGAATTGGAGCTTAAATAGTAAAGTGTTGAGCTTATTTATCAATTCCCTAATAGATATAGCTTGCGTTTTTCAGTTCGTCGATATCAAAATAAAAATAAAAATGTTGAAGTGACTATGGTCCATGAATAGGCAATTTATAATACCAAAAACTTGCAAGGATTTCTGATTTAAAAAACAATAAAATAACTTGTAACGATTTCTTTTTAAGACAAATTTGTACCGATTTCAGCTCACCCCTCCCAATTCGTAAGTGGGAATGTAGGATGATAAATTGGTCAAAATATTCAAGTTCGATTCATAATTATTTTATAATGTATTAAATTTGACAATCAAGTCAGATTTGATTTTGTACTGTAGAAAATATTAAACTAAATTCGGAAGTTAAAATGGTAATTATTCAACTGAATTAAAATTAAAATTATTAATACTAATCACATTCAACTTAATAATATGAGATTGAGAACAAATTAATGAAACCCGTAACAGTTTCTTTCATTTATTTTCTTTTCCATTCTTTCTATTCTTAAAAAATTCGGGAGCAATCCCTAAGATAACCTTGAATGTTGTATTGTATAGAATTTAAACATTATTTTCGTTCTCTTTAATATATATTTTTAATTATTATATTAAAAATGAGAATATTATTCAATTTTAAAATAGTTACATTTAAAAAATAATAGATATAAAGATAATTTTAAAAATTATACTTAAATTTATATTAATAATGAGATATATATTAAAGAACAAATTTTACTTTTAAAACAAACACATTAAAAAGATACGGAGGTAGTAACGGATATGCGTGAAACATGCGCAGTCAAAAAAATCAGCAGTAATATCATACTTGGTGTTGACCGGGAATATATCTGTTATGTGAGCGTGTATTGCATGAGTTGGATTTCTGGTCATCGAGAAGTCGACGTGCTAAAGCCATGGTTTGTAGCTTATTCCTTGTATTCTTCTCAAGTTTTGTAAAAGCAATTTTTAGTTTAGTGTTTTTCCTTCTTTTTGGTCTGAATTTTTGGAATTGAGAATTTGAGTTTTTATATAATGTCGGTCTTAGAGTTTGGAAGTCTAGTGTGGAAAAAACATTTAAACTCTTTATGAAGGTAGAGATATTTTTTTAGATTCTGAAATCTAAAACTTAATTAGAATAGGTGGATTAAAGTCTCTATATATCTATCTATGTTGGCCACTTAGTCTTGGTCAAGTAGAAAACCAGATCAGAAGTCATGAACCCAATCTTGACGGAAGCAATAGCTGTGGAATCCGATTGCCTAGTAGTGATTTAGTTAATCAGGAGTGTAGTCCCTATGCGTTCAAGACTTGGAAAGGTAATCGAGGAATGCAGAGATCTAGCTCGTCAGTATAACNGATTGCCTAGTAGTGATTTAGTTAATCAGGAGTGTAGTCCCTATGCGTTCAAGACTTGGAAAGGTAATCGAGGAATGCAGAGATTTAGCTCGTCAGTATAACAATATTAAGTTGTATTTTATTAAGCGGTCTGCGAACATGTCGGCACACGAATTTGCTCAGGTGTCTCATATGTATCCTGATCGTATTTTTGACTGGAGGTCTTCTTGTCAATGTTAAAGATTGTATTCGTCATGATTTAATGGTATAATATATCCGCATTTCGTCAAAAAAAATTAAATTCTCGGAGTGAGTTAAGAATTTCAAGAATTCATATTTTAAATATTATTATTTAGAATTGATATTCACTTTATAACACTATAAACTTAATTATTTTAAAAAATGAAGATGAAGAGAGGATGATTCTAGTTAGGTTTTCTTTATAGGTTAATCACTTATTCTCAATCGTCCATCAAGGTAAATATATAGTTGAAAAACAATTATTATAAATTACCAAATTATTGTAACAATAATATACTCTCTCATCCTAATTTATTAGTCTCT
>QRFB01005951.1:14287-29196 GCA_008931105.1 Oenanthe javanica | reverse complement strand
TATTGCATCCATGTTCTCTAAGTTTATAGTCACCCGAACTGTAGTAACAGATGTAAAACTGGATGCTTCTGAACGATTGAACCTGGCTGGTAAGTTGATCTGCCACGAAAAAATCCGAAAGCACGACCTGTATTGTGTTCATACATGAGTATATATTGGTTTTAATCATATCTCCCATTGTAGAGTAAAGCCAATTATTAATGCTCCTTTGTCCTTACCTTATATAGAAGAGCAAAGAAAGTGTGAATTGCACAGGTAAGAAAGAAGTAACGACTGGAGCGATATATGATGTTGAATGGGCATATCATTATCACAAAAATAAGCTGCAAGTGGAAACAATGCAAGGAAATATAATATTAGGGAAATGTATATGTTTATTAAAACAATAAAGATCAAAGGGCTGAAATTTGGAAAGTGATAATTAGTGAACTTACAATTACTAAANAAGGGCTGAAATTTGAAAAATGATAATTAGTGAACTTACAATTACTAAAAGCAGAGGAAGAAGCTCCGTAAGTTGTTTGTAGTCGTTGGTTTTAGGGTTGATTTCCATATCAAGATTTGCATGAATACTTGCTAATGCCAGCACAGAGAGACCAAAACTCAGTAGGAGGACTTCTCGATACCCTAATTCAGTTCCTGCCTTGAACCCAAATATGAACTGATAATTTATTTTATATTTCTTCCAGAAGTATATATTTCCCGCATAGAACAGCATGTGCAAGATGATGAACCCGAAGAAGCTGCATCTCAAAAATATACATTTTAATGACATTTCAGTACGTCATATAAGCATGCATGTTTAGTATATGCTTATGATGATAAATTAAGTCTACCAGTATACCTGTACAGAGGAAACAAGGTTTCCATATACTGTTCATGACCTTCCTTTTTAAAAATTTTACGGGTTCGTACAGCCAAAATGAGGGCGAATATAAGAGCCACTGTGCAACCAGCAAAGAAACCTGATCGAATTGGTTTCCAATGGATAAAAGGACATTAGGAATTGTCAAAACAAATTAGACATGAATTAAGATTACATTTTACAGTTTCAGGATATCGAAATTGTTAACAGTTTCATATTTATATTCGTATTAAAGATTTTGGGAGGGAATCATCAAATTGTATGCACGGATAACCAGTTAAGGGAGTTTGTTAGTGTACCTAAAGAAGCAGTCACTTTATGTTTTTCTTTTTTAACTCTTGGTCTGAGTGCGTTGAGTCCTGTCTTGCGATTCGCATTAGCAAAATGCTTAATGAATGTAGCCTCAACTCTGTCCAGGAGCTTCGAAATTACCTGTGGTCCATTATCGACAAATTATTTAGCAAAATTGATTCTCTTAATTATTGAAATATGCAAGGTTTGCAGTTCTACTAGCTAATACTGCTAAATATTCTAAAATGTTCAAGTAATGAATAGATTATGATTTAAGAGTAGGTGTAATTCATTGATCCTCGAAGCTTCATTGCTCAAGTTGGCATTAAATTAAAGAATAATATAAGAAGTTATAGTAAAATATAATTAGTCAATAAGTAAATCATACATAAATATTAAGTTAATCCTAATTCAATTTGGAGGTAATTAAGGTTAATCACATGAATAGGACATGTTTTGGATCTGAGTAACATGCATGGTATCAAGCTAACTACCTTGTATTTAATTTATTTGAATTGATACAATAAAATATATGTACTAAATAAGTGAATGGTTAAATCACCTCATCAGAGCTGCCTATATACGAGTTGTCAACCATCTGTAGGTAGGATTTAGAAGCATTTCTAGAAGTGATCTGTAATTTAATTGATCAAATTTGATGTCAGAAGATCGAACCACCCAAAACCAGAGTCCAACCTTGATACAAGTAACTATAAAATTGGAGGAGGCTTAAATATATTAATGTGTATGTGCAAATATAACAATAGGTTACGTACCTTGTCATACTTCTTTATGATCTTGGAGAAGGCCAAAATATTCAAGAAGCTGTTACATCAATTCGATCAGGAAATAAAACAGAGTTAATTATCTAAAGAAAATTATAATTCATCTGATAAAGACTAAACTATCAAATGAATTTGTAATTATAGGATCGAGCCGGATTCAAGTTCGTTATTTACCTATAGCTTTTGAGATGTCTAAGCTTGTGGTAAAACTCAGTGAAAGCTTTTTTGAGTTGATCTTCAACTTTACTGAGATTTTCTGTAGTGAATTTCATGTTTGTCTCAACTGGAATATTAAGGACGTTTTTGATTGTTGGAAGAGGCGTATCAGCTGGTTTGTTAATTGTCACATGATTTAGTATCTCGAGTGAGGGTGGTCTACCAGTAATCAACTTACTGTCTGTGGTAGTAATTGAAGTGCTGCTTATTGTTACTTCTGGAACAACTTGTCTTGATGAATGTTTTACATCTTTAGTACAATGATCACCTGACGCTAATTCATCTGGCTCTTCTGGTTCTTCTGATTCTTGTGTTCTCGTCCCTCTTAGCGATCTATCTTCGTCTATTTTATCCATGGGCTCAGCCATTCTTTCTGCACATTAATCACATAAAGTTATTAATTTCAATGGCACGTAAAATTTCAAAGAATGTATGTTTTAGTCTGAACAGTATAAGCATGGAGCAGGTATCAAATATGTTTGTGCACTTATTTAACTTTGTACTTACTGCTTGGCCTCCTCCCAGGCGAAGAAATTGAAGTTGATAATGCTTTGGTTGAAGATGCAACAGCAGAAGCAAGATGATCAATATCAACAGCAGTCTCAAACCAAGCATGTTTTGGATTATCAACCTTGATCCGAAAAGCAATCAAAGCATTCATTTGTTTATCCAGCTCATCAGCTCGTTTCAATACCTCTTGAACTTTAACCTTGTAGAATTTATTAACTTTGTTAAATTCAACATCAAGTCTATTAAAGAAAAGAAGCTCCTTCTCGCGATCATCCTCACCAGCTCTAAGATACGTCGTCACATAGCCATCTTGCCCATCAACTCCCTTCACATTGTTCACCACAATCGGGTGGTTCTCAATGTCATCATGATGACTACTGCTAGTACTTCGCATAGAAATGCTTCTTTGTACTGTCAGACCGCTAAAAGCTCTGTAGTGTGACAGAGTTCTCGTTAATCCGGATGGATAATTATTAGCCGGTGGAGGGTTAGTTCCATTTCTAGAATGATGAATATCTTTTAAGAGATTTTTAAGAACTTCATAATCCATATATGCTTCTTGCCATTCTGGCACCATTTGTGACTTGAATTCTTTTTCGAATTTCATCGACTTATTGTTACAGGACACGAAAAGGTACACTACACGAAATTAACACGACACCAATGAATTTAGTTATCGGTAAGAAAGTTAAATATAAATGTGCATGAGATAAGTTGTAAAAAGAGATTATAAGTGATCAAAGAGATCGAGATTAAAAGTAATAGGTAGAAGTATTGGAGGAAGAAGAGAGAAGAGCTGTATACAATTTTGCATGGAAGATCACTTAACTTAGATGTAATATATATACAACTATAAAACTAACTAGGGAACATGTCCTGCTACGCAATGTACTGTTTTTTTTTCTGCGCAAGTGCTACGGGAGTACAAATCCTCTACACCTTCATTATGCTGACACCTTAATTATGCTGAGTTAGATTCTTTTCACATTAGTTTGTACTAAAATATTTAAAATATTTTAATTAACTGAGATGAGAAATATTATCAGGCCCGTCCCGGAATGGGGAGGTAACCGCCCAGGGCCCAAAAAATTTAGGCGTACATTTTTTCAAAAAATAATTACTATATATATTATTTAATTAAAAAAATTATAAACCAATAATTTCATAATATATAAATTAATAATTTTAAAAATATATATTATTATAGGGTCTATAAAACTAAAAATAAGTATTAATTCATTATAATATATATAATATATACGTATATATTCTAAAAAACTAGATAATTGATTATTAAAAAAGAAAAAGAAAAATAGAGTTGAATTGGTATTCGATAATATATATATATATATAGGAAAAAGTTATACGAAGACCGCGTTTTTGTTGGAAATGTCGGAAACCATATATGTACGACAAGTAAAACATATTTTGCAGTACAATATATTTTACAATGTTCTACAAGCAGTACATATATGGTCTCCGACGTCTTCAACAAAAATACGGTCTCCATATAACTCCAACNCCATATATGTACGACAAGTAAAACATATTTTGCAGTACAATATATTTTACAATGTTCTACAAGCAGTACATATATGGTCTCCGACGTCTTCAACAAAAATATGGTCTCCATATAACCCCAACTATATATATATATATATATATATATAAACAATACTAATCTATTAATTTAGGGTTAGTGGGAAGATTTTGCAAGAATCAAAAACCCTAATCAGGTAAAATTGTCTTTAACTTATACTTTATGGCTCAATACTCATATAGACATATATATTTTGTTTTTTTTATGTAAAAATTCATTCTTTTTTAAACTTCCGGTGAGAATTTTGAACTCAAACTATCTATTTGATGTGTCATTACTTCTTTATAAGTCAATTGTTTAAATTTTGATGTATATAATGTTACCTAAAAAACAATTATTTGAATGTGAAAAGAGAAAAAATACGAGTTGATCAAGTTAGAAGAGTTATGGATAATTTTGTTATCGGAAAAGTAGACTTTTCAAACAAACTTCATAAAAATAAGTGAAAATTTGGAAATATTTATTGTCAACTTCTGTTATATTATATGATTTCTTATAATTATGTTGGGAAAAAAATTTTAGGGGCCCATTTAAAATTTTCACCTCGGGGCCTCCGATAAGTCAGTAACATCCCGGAATATTATATGTAATTAAAATAAATCATTTGTCTCTACTAATGAATAATGATACAAATATAGAAAGATATGTTGTATATTTTTCTAACGAAATTATTATAAAAAAAAATTATTCCAAATTAGTACCTAATCTAATTTTCACATATTTTAATATGCTGTTAGAAAAGCAAACACTGATGCTGTCAGAGACTATCAAGAACAGAGTTTATGTTGCTGACATCATCATAGTTTACGAATCTGTCAATAGAGTTTATTCTATCAGAGAATACTCAATCAGAGTTTAGTCTAACAGAATTTAACAACCGACATAATTTATCATCAGAGTTTATCTAAGAAGGAAACATACAAATTAGAATTTGATTTGAATAGTATAGAAGGAATTCAAATACAATTCTATTACCTTATGGAAGCTATTCTTATCATTATTTGTTTTGTAATTGGATTTGTAAATGTGTCTATATAAACACATAATTAGGTTTACATTAAGTGTTGAATTCATTCAAGTTATATCTTTCTCATAACCTAGCAGCTCTTAAGAATAGTGAATTTCTTGAGAGAGTTTCGTATACAGTTTATTATTAATACAAAGTTGTTCATCTTTTACATACTTGTGTCGATTATTTGGTACTATTATATTCAACCCCCCGTCTATAATAGACTTTTATCTAGGCAACAATTAGTATCAGAGCCAAGTTATTAATAACAACTAAAAGATCATATAAACATATTTGGAAAACAGTATGAAAGCATCAGAATTCCAATCTTGAAGAAGGCTGAATACCCTACATGGAGGGTAAAGATGATGATGTTCTTAGAAATAACTGATCCTGATTATATAAACAAAATCATTGAAGGTCAGTACCTCCCAACCAAACTAGTGTCATCAACAATTGTGGAAGGAAGACAAGTCCCTGAATATTATACTCTGAAGATAAAAAATGAGTGGACTAATGAAGAAAAACAAGAAGTCCTCAAAGATGCTAAGGTAAGGAATATTTTGCATAATAGTCTTGACTCTGTGATGTCTAACAGGGTAATAGCATGCAAAACTGACAAAGAAATATGGGATGCACTAGAGGTTCAATGCCAATGAACCAAGGAGATAAAGAAAAATAGAAGATCTGTGCTAATTCAAGAATATGAATATTTTGAGGCGAAATAGAATGAGTCTCTCACAGATATCTATGACAGATTTCTAACTTTGTTGAATAATTTGGCTTTGGTGGATAAGGTGTATGATAATGAGTATTCAAATACCAAGTTTTTAAGGGCTCTTCCTGAAGAATGGGATCTACAAACATCCTTAATAAAAGATAGGGTTGATTTGGATGAGATGTCTCTAGATGAAGTTTATGGAAGATTGAAAACTCATGATCTGGAATTACAACAAAGAAAGAATAAGAAAAGTAGCAAGGCAAAATCTTTTGCCTTGAATGTTAAAACTAAAATTGAAGAACCAAAAGAGAAAGCTTTAAAAGTTTCAACAAGAAAAGAAAAAGCTATAATGATCAAGGAAAGCAGTGAATCAGAGCCTGAGACAAACTCTGATGCAAACTCTGATGACTCCATAGAATCTGACATGATGGAGATGGTTGTTATGATTGTCAAAGGATTTAAGAAGATGAAGTATAGGAAGAACAGAAAGTAAAGGAACTTCCAGAAGAAGCTTGGAGAATCAGACAAGAAAGATAGATTCAGAAAAAGAGAAGATAGAGATGGAAAATCAAAAACTCTTGACAAATCAAAGGTCAAGTGCTACAAGTGTAACAAGATGGGGCACTTTGCTTCTGAATGCAAAAGCAAAGAATCTGAAAAAANAGATTCAGAAAAAGAGAAGATAGAGATGGAAAATCAAAAACTCTTGACAAATCAAAGGTCAAGTGCTACAAGTGTAACAAGATGGGGCACTTTGCTTCTGAATGCAAAAGCAAAGAATCTGGAAAAACACTAATCACATCAAAGAAAGATTGGATGGATTCCTCAGACTCTGAAGAGGAAATAAATTATGCCCTCATGGCAAGCACTGAAGATCCCATCTTAAACTTTGATAAGATACCGGACTCTATCTTTAACATTGATACTGACAATATCTGTGAATTAAAGTCTTTCCTTAGACCCTTGCATGTTAGCTTTAAACCACAGTCTCTTGAGAATGAAAGATTAAAATATGAAATACAAACTCTGACTGCTAGGAATGATTTTCTTGAATCTGAAAACTCACACATGTTTAACACTAAGAAAGATTGTGAGAATGCTATACACATGAAAACTCAGTTAGAAATACAAGTGGAATATTTAAAATCTAAGAGAGCTAAAGAAAAGGAGACTTTCAAAGTTTGGACAAACTCTGGCAAAAGAGTCCCACCAATGCTTTCTAACAAGAATTGGTCTTCTGCCTTAGGTTATGAATATGACAAGGAAACACACACTAAAACATACACAAAAAGAACATTGAGTGAACCTGTGAAATTTGTTAGAGCTAGTGATGACAAGAAGAATATCTCTGGTGAATGCTTTAATAATAACAAAGGTAAAGAAAATACTAGTGTCAAAGAATAAAACAATGAATATATGATTACTCTCACAGAAGCAACTAAAGGAAAAGTTGAAGGCAGTCACAGACAAAAACAAAACTAAAAAGGTGAAAAGAAATAAAAATGGCAAAGTAGGAATTTTCAAGGAGAATAACTATAAGTATATCCCTAATGCTCCTAGAAAAACATGTTTTACTTGTGGTAATTCAAATCACCTTGCTATAGACTGCAAATAAAATAAAAAGAAGGAACCTGAGAGACCTAGTTCAGAGGCTAGAAAACAAACTAGGTATAGACCACAAAATCCCTGTTTTCACTGTGGTAGTTTATGGCATTCAATTTACACATGCAAAGAATATCATAATTTTTAATTATTATGAACTATTGGCTCAATTGAATAAAACTCTTATCTTTTCTAATCATGCTGTCAAACAAAAATATGTGATAAAAGATGGTAAAATAAAAGTAAACTTTAATAGTATAAACTCTGAAAATGCAAACTCTGTTAACAAAAACTCTGATAAAAATACTTCTGGTGCAAGATTTAACAAGTTTAAAAAAAAGGACCCAAACTTGTTTGAGTCCCTAAAACTACTAATTAATTTGCATTAATTGATTGTAGGAAAACAGGAAAAACATCGTAATGATTGATAGTGGATATTCTGTATATATGACTGGAAACAAATCTCTATTTTCAGAGTTTGAGGAGAAGGCAGGCCCAGTAGTATCTTATGGACATGACAACATAGGAAGAACACTGGGATATGGCAATATTGTTATTGGAAATGTCATCATTGAGATTGTAGCTCTGGTTGAAGGACTTAAGTATAATCTATTAAGTGTGAGTCAAATGACAGATAAAGGTTATTTTGTGAAATTTCATGTAACTCATTGTGAAGTGAAAAGTAAAAAGGATGGCAAAGTGGTTCTTATTGGTCACAGACATAACAACTTATTTGAAGCTAGCTTGGAGGTAAACTCTGATGTTCCCTTAACTTGTTTACTTGGAAAGACATCGTCTTTGGAAACCTGGAATTGGCATAAAAAGCTGTGTCACATGAACTTTGGAAACATAAATGAATTGGTGAAAAAGGATCTAGTTAAAGGTCTTTCAAAAATTCAATTTCATCCGGATGGACTTTGTGATTCATGTCAAAAGGCCAAATAAAAGAAGACATCTTTCAAGATCAAAACAGAAAATTCTATTGACTAACATTTTCATCTATTGCATCTTGATTTATTTGGTCCTGTCAACATTATATCCATTAGAAAGAAGAAATATACTTTGGTGATAGAGGATGATTACACAAGATTTACCTGGGTGTACTTTTTGCATAAAAAAGATGAAACAACTAAGATAATCTTTGATCATATTGCTATGATTGAAAATGGATCACCATACAAAGTAAAGAATTTAAGGTGTGATAATGGAACAGAGTTTAAGAACTCTGCAATGGAGGAATTCTGCCAAAAAAAAGGAATCATTCAACAATTTTCAACACCCGTCACACCTCAACAAAATGGTGTAGTTGAAAGAAAGAACAGATCTCTCATTGAAGGTGCTAGAACAATGTTAGAAGGAGTAAAGCTACGTACTTATTTTTGGGTAGAAGCTGTGAATACTGCATGCATTACTCTGAATTGCACTTTCAAAATAAACATGGAATTGCTCCATATGAAACTATGAAGGGAAGGAAGCCAAATGTGAAATACTTTCACATATTTGGAAACAAGTGTTTTATTCTCAAAACACATCCTGAACAATTGAAGAAGTTTGAACACAAAGCAGATGAAAGTATTTTTGTTGGTTATGCAACAACTTCTAAAATCTCTTCAAGGGCATTCAAAGGGTTTAATCTAAGGACCATGACAGTCATGGAATCTATTAATGTCTCTTTTGATGAAGGAAAAATAACAGGGTTACATGATGAAGATGAAGGCTTTACTTGTTGAGAGTAGGTATTGATTATGATGAAACCTTTGCACCTGTAGCTAGACTTAAAGCTATCAGAATCTTTCTTGCTTATGCTGCACACAAGAAATTCAAGGTCTATCAAATGGATGTTAAAAGTGCATTTTTAAATGGAGAACATGAAGAAAAGGTATATGTTGAACAACCACCTAATTTTGTCAATCCAAAATATCCAAATCATGCCTACAGATTGGATAAAGTCTTATTTGGACTCAAGCAAGAACCAAG
Source organism: Oenanthe javanica (assembly GCA_008931105.1). NCBI lineage: Eukaryota > Viridiplantae > Streptophyta > Magnoliopsida > Apiales > Apiaceae > Oenanthe > Oenanthe javanica. The sequence continues at coordinate 19,620 of QRFB01005951.1, read as the reverse complement.
AGCTTGGTATGAAACTCTGGCTCAATTTCTACTTGAAAGTGGTTTTACAAGAGGTACAATTGATAAAACCTTGTTTTATAGAACTCAAGGTAAAGATTTATTATTGGTTCAAATATATGTTGATGATATTATATTTGGTTCCACTAATGAGAAACTCTATAAAAGATTTTCAAAGCTAATCCAGTCAGGGTTATCAAATGAGCATGATGGGAGAAATAAGTTATTTTCTAGGGTTGCAAGTAAAACAAACTGATGAAGTTATTTTCATAAATCAATCTAAATACACAAAGAATCTACTTACAAAGTTTCAAATGCAAGAGTATGCATCTGCTACAACCTAAATGACTACTGTAACCAAGATTGATCAAGACACTGGAGAGCCTGTAGATATTACAGCATACAGAAGAATGATTGGATCACTTTTGTATTTGACTGCTAGTAGACCAGATATCATGTTTGTATTTTGTTTATGTTCTAGATTTCAGTAAAATCCAAAGGAACCACATTTGATTGCTGTTAAAAGAATTCTTAGATATCTCAAGGGCACCATCAATCTTGGCTTATGATATCTCAAGGGAACCATCAATCTAGGTGGAAGAATTGTCTTATGGTTCAGCAAGAAATAGAAATCTATCTCAACTTCTACATTAGAGACTGAATATATAGCTGCAGGAAGCTGATGTGCATATATTTTATGGATGAGAAATTAATTGTTATACTATGGCTTGAACTTTTCAGAGATTCCTATTTATTGTGATAATTAAAGTGTTATTGTAATGAANTTGTTATACTATGGCTTGAACTTTTCAGAGATTCCTATTTATTGTGATAATTAAAGTGTTATTGCAATGACAGGAAATCCAGTCCAACATTCTCTGACAAAGCACATCAGTATCAGATACCATTTTATAAGGGAATATGTCATGGAAGGAACAATTGAAATGAATTTTATTCCCACAGATCAACAATTAATAGATATATTCACTAAGCCTTTGTGTGAAACAACATTTACAAGATTGATTTCTGAATTAGGAATGGTGACAAGTAGCTCAACTTCAGATGGCAAGTAGTAGACAATCAGAGTTTATGATAAACTCTGTCAAAGTCTGTGGNTGTGTGAAACAACATTTACAAGATTGATTTCTGAATTAGGAATGGTGACAAGTAGCTCAACTTCCGATGCCAAGTAGTAGACAATCAGAGTTTATGATAAACTCTGTCAAAGTCTGTGGTAAACTCTAGTGGAAAATGAAGTAAACTCTGATTATTAGAACATCTAATCTCTGATCATCAGCTATTAGTGTTTATGGTAAACTCTATCAGGGTATGTGGTAAACTTTGATAGTGAATGTTAAACTCTGATTTCCATAAACTCTGATTTAGTCTACATACTAAACTCTAAGATAATATATATGATATCATATTTAATTCTGTGACATCATATTTGTTATTCTCTGATTGGAGTAATCATTAGGGCGCGTGTATTTCACGTAAATTGATTCATATCTATACACAAATACATACACACACTTGCTGTATTTTGATAATTACATTACTCATTACTCTACCACTTAGAAATTGCCACATGTCCCACTACAGAGTATATGAAAATGAGAGGGAATAGATTAATTCTTATTTTCACTTTAAATTATTCACCTGCATCTTATTATTCTTATTTTTCTATCTCATTTTCTATAAACCCTAATTCTTAATAACTATTAATCTTTGTTCTTCAATGACATCTAAGGGACTCTCTTTTAAATACTACACATTCGCTGTTACTAATTACATCTCTCTTTTGAATAAGACAGAAACACCACAGGATTTTCATGTTATTCAAGATTTTTTACAGAACAGCTATATTGGGTATGCACTTCAGGAACCCAATAATCTCTCTACTCAATCTCTGATAAAAGTTTGGTCAATGACTAAGTTCAATAATGCTGGTGATGATGAAGAACCAGTAATAAAATTCAAATGTAATGGCACTCATTCAATTACTCCTGCAGTAGTTCAACAATCCCTTCATCCTCCAAAAGTGGCTTTGTATGATGACCTTGTCAATGATGAGTAAATCAAGGCATTCTTCAAAGAAATATGCTATGAAGGAAGTCTATCAAAGCTAAGGAGTCTAACAAGGCCCCATTTGAGACGAGAAATGAGTTTCTTCTTTGACTGCATTACAAGGACTTTCACTGCCAAATGAATAAATTTTGATGCCATTCCATAAGTAGCTCAACAGATTGGGTATTCTCTGACCCATAACTTGCAATTTAATTTTCCTTGTTTAATAATTAGGCAGTTAGCTAGCAAAATTAGTGATGATAAGCATACTATATACTTTGCCAGATTTTTATAGTTGATTTTTAGCTCTTTATTGCCCAATGTAAATTTTGAGGATGATCAGAGTTTAGTCAGTTTTTCTATGAATAAGAGAATATTTGTTGATCTAACAAGGAAGGATGAAAAGAAAGAATCTAAAGGTAAACTCTCTAATCTCTTTTATCCAACATGGGTCAGACTTCTTTTAAATCAGAGAATGCCTACTATGTATGGGAAGAATTTTCTTTCTATGGCTATGGATCAGAGTTTAGCACCCTCTGATTCTAATCCAAGCCACCCACTAAATACTGATCTACAAACACTGATTCCAACCTCTATAGTCTCCCAAAAGACTGTAGTTGTAACAAAAATTTCTCAACACCAAGACACAAGCAAAAGAAAGCGAAAATCAATAATGGAGTCATCTCCAAAGAAAAGAAAATTGATAGATGAACACACTGATTCTGAAGACAGTGGTGAAGGTCTGGTCTTTCCTGTGAAGAAAATTGTCAAGAAGGCTTCTGAGATTCCTCCTGTACCATTCATGAGGCCATTTTCTATCAATCCAATGCCTGAGACTAAGAAAAAAGGATTGGTAAAGGCATCAAACACTGAAGTAATAAACTCTGATGTCTTAACTCTGATCAGACAAACTATAATCAACTTCAAGTTTTAAACTCTGTTGGGTCCCGAAGTATCGTAGAAGGGGGGATTGAATACGATACTCATTAAATTAAAAAATTCTTTAGAATCTTTTACGGATAAATAATTTAGAGTTCGGTTAGTGGGTTCGAGTTCATGATATGAATAGTGTTTAGGAGGCTGGCTTACTAATTTTCTGTATTTATGAATAATCATTAATGTTCTAGAAAATTTGCAAGTAATTTAATGAGAGAAGTTTCGGAGAATATATCTTTCGTATATAAACCCCGAGGTTTTTACACCCAGTTAAAAATATAACTGATTTTCAACGAACAAATTAGTTATTTGCTTATATAAAAAATAAGCCAAATCCTATACAATATTTGTATCTATAATTTTGTATAAGGATTTAACTACCTGGAGTATTTTGTAATGGCCTTTAAAATATTACAAGGTTTATCCGGCCATTACNCCAAATCCTATACAATATTTGTATCTATAATTTTGTATAAGGATTTAACTACCTGGAGTATTTTATAATGGCCTTTAAAATATTACAAGGTTTATCCGGCCATTACCAAAAGACTCCGGTAAGAAGTAATGGATAGAGCTTTGATTTGTTTTGACCCCTCTATATATTATTTGTTGTGTTCTTCTTCGACACTTTATTGAAAGAGACGAACCAGAACACCCACTTCAAAATAAGCACTTCATTTTTTTTATATGTGTAGACTTTTCAAATCAATTAAAATTGATTTGCTTCACAATTGCTTAAGTCCTTTGTTGCGCTTATAGAGTGTGAATGGTGTTTAAGCGCCACTAAATAGCTTTGTTGCGCCTATAGATGTTTGTTATGGCTATAGATGTTTGTTGCGCCAAGGCATCTCTTTTTGTTGCGCCTCTACTCTTATTGCACTGTATAGGCGCCACTAAGTGCCTTAGAATATTCAACAAGTTTCCTTGTGCCTGATTTTGATGTTTGTTGTGCCTCTACATTTAATCCACTGTGTAGGCGCCACAAAATTTTCACTTAAACTTTCCTTGCGCTTTGGACAAGTTTAATTGCGCCTCTATACTATATCCCTTGTGCATGCGCCACTAAATCTTCACTTAAACTTTCCTTGCGCCTTGGAAAAGTTTAGTTACACCTGAGATGAGTTTTTGCATCTATACACTTAATTCACTGTGTAGGCACCACAAAATTATCCCTTAAAAATTTTAAATCTTTATTGCGTCTTGAACTTGTTTTGTTGCGCCTCTACATATCTTCAAGAGTATAAGAGCCACCAAATGTAGTAATACTTGCCTTAAACAATTTCTTGAAATGCTTGAAGTATTTATCACTTGGTTTTCACTCTTTTGGCTTGATCAACTGAATTTCTTCTGATAAATCAAAGTAATTATCTCCTTGTTATACTGACGCTTAGTGCACTATACTGGTTCACAAATGACTAACATTGAATTAAATTCCCAAGACTTCTGTTCTATTTCAGTTGATTAACCTTAGACTGTTGCATTGCTTCAAACACTGACTGTTAATAAATGATGTAAATTTCACTGAATCTTTTCTTATACTTCGACATCGTCTCCATTATTACCATACTCTTGAATACTTCATTCTTTGTTCTTCACTGACGCTTGAACATGTAAATGAACTTCTTTAAGTGAGTATAGTTTCAAGACTGCAGCTATCTTCTTTAACCTTTGTCTTTACCCTTCTAGATTCATATGCTTCGAACAATGTCTATCTTCAATCAATGCTGGTACACTGAAATCTTCTAGTGGCACTTTTATACTAAATCTTCAACACTTTTGAAACCCTGAAAGTCTTTACACATTATTCTTCACTGAGGCTTGAAACTATTAATAAAATTCTCTCAGTGACCTATAGTAGACTTCAAAACTTCTTCTTCTGTCTTTGATTCACTGTATTTGTCTTGTCTTCATTTCTTCCTGATTTCCGTGTAGACGTAGTATTATTTACATGTCATGCTCCAGTGTTGAGTTATCAAGATTATTTATTCATATAGCTTCGTAATCTCACCAACAATCTCCCCCTATTTGATTGTTAAACTTAGCAAACAAATCCCATAAAGAGGATAACTCAACTAACAACTAGAAAAAGTAATGGTCCGGGACTTATAAATAATACTACTGGTTTTTTTGGATCTGATTATACATTTCCAGATTTCTTGTGTAACTGAAATGAAAGATGTTTGTTCCTCTAGCACTGAACTGATATTTATGTAGTATCATCTTCATTTCTGTCTATGTTTGAGCTTTCTCTGCTTCAAAATCCTTCATAGTTGAACTTAAAGAACTTATCATAAACAGATATTTATAAGAATTAAAATTCCTTAGAATATCTT
>QRFB01005950.1:20584-38975 GCA_008931105.1 Oenanthe javanica | reverse complement strand
TTTATGAATGATAAAAGAAGAACAGTAACAGCCTAACAGGGAAAGTGGGAAACTAAGCCTGTATATACATGTGGCAGCAAACAAATANCGAGTTTATGAATGATAAAAGAAGAACAGTAACAGCCTAACAGGGAAAGTGGGAAACTAAGCCTGTAATAGAATACAATTCTTCTGCAATATTAATAACTTATAATTCATTTCAAATTCAAGAGAAAAGTGATCAAAATTAAACTACCTCTAGGTAACAGCTGATCGAATATGAATGCGAGTTATTTCGCCGATGAGTTGATCCGACGGCTGAGGATACTCGTATTGTCCGACGGTGATCGGTGCATCATCCGTCACTTTCTTGCTACGGCTACTCATTTAACTGAGGCTTAATAATAATTGCATGTCTGCATTCTATAATGTACATATGCATATGCAAGATTTGTTAAAAATCATTTTATTTTATAAATACTATTCGCTTAAAATTTAATTATATACATATGCAAGATTTATAGCATAATAGTTATAGGTTTTCTTATGTTTATCATCTATATTTATAGTTTAATAATAGCTAGAGAAAAAAACTATATTTAATTAAGTTCATTTTCATTTTTCAATTTTTGTAATATGAAAATATAAACTTACAAATTACAATAGGTCAAAGAAAAAATGTTTGCTCGTCACTTTTAAAATTTTATATATTGTTATCCGGCAAATATAGCATTTAAATTGTAAATTTGTTTGAAGCTGCAGGTTCTTTAGCCATCAATGGAATGTTGACAAAGGCATTTGGTTGAAAAAGTTCATGGATTTAAAACACAAGACCATACAGTATCTATAATCTACAACTAATATTATATTTAGAAAGAAATGACAAGTGAATATTGTGTCTGGTAAAGAGAACAGAATCTCTAAGATGTAAAGATGAAGATGTTGCCTCTTCTTCAGGCTTTCTTCTGCTTTACTACTTGGGGTGGGAATATAACTCGGAAAAGCAGAGCTGATAATATGGCCCCAACAAATGGACATATCCAGTAAACGTAAAACTGTTCCCATGTATTGTATCGATTATCTGCATATGCCCAACCAAAGGCCTGCACAGGCGAAAGAAGAAAGTGAGGAATCCTACGTAAAGCTAACAATACCTACACACAAAAGAACATTTTTTTAAAAGAAAAAGTGTCAGGATACTTAGGACAATGATTGAGGAACAACAAAATAAAGATTGTTGAAGAATTAACTTGGTGCTTGTTCGATAGAGAGCCTTTTTCCTACATAATAGGTGAATTACTTTTTTGGTAAGGGTGATTGTTTACATAATATTGAATTAGGATACCTAACAAAAGTCTTGAACATTCAAGGCATAAATTGGAGAATATAAAAAGCCAGTAAATGCCAAATCTAGACTTAAAAATTTCAAATATTTCATCATTGTAACCGAAGGAGGCAAGTAGAATTAAAAAGCAGCAGGTTCTCGTGATCAGTTGCATTATTTATTAAGAGCGACTGTCAAGCAATGTTGTATTGGGTACTTGGGGTATACCATAGAGTTTTAGTGGCAAGATGTTTACTGAGCTCAATACAAACAGCATGACAAGGTGTCTATTTGAAGAAGGGCTCTTCCTTGTGTAATGTGCAGTCAAGGCTCAATATATGCTATTTATGAAACAACCACTGGAATGAAAATTTCGAGATATTCGAAAAACCAGAAAAGATTTAAAAAAACGGAATTCAGCATGCCGTGATTAAAACTTTCCCCGTGTTTTTTAGAAGTTGGAAACATAAATAGCATAATATCTACAACAAAACACTAGGAACATTATATCTCATTGTACACAAGTTAATTGAGTAGATAGAATGCTCATATTAACATAAGACTATAACATAACATATGGTACTTACAATGGCGGGATTCATGGAGGGGCCAGTATAACCGGAACCGGCAAAAACTAACACCACTGTTGTCATGGCAAGCAACCAATTCTTCAAAAGTGCATTGGTGGGACCCCTAAGGATAATACAGAGCACAAGAAAGGTAATTACAAAGGTCAACACTCCCTCAGCAATCGCACCGGTGTGCAGGTCAACTTTTAAAGAAGGCCCCATTACCATGTGCTTATACTGCACTGGCATCAGCTCCATGATTGCCAATGCACCGCCAGCAGCTCCAGCTGCCTGTAAAGGAACATTTAACAAGCTATCCATCAGCTTATTTTCTTTGTATATAATTTACTATTCAGGTGCTGGTGTTAATTTCAGTTCTGATAATCAGAATTACTATGTACTAAGGATATAACGAGGAATGGTTAATATGATAGACTTTATATGATATCTTCCATATCATAGACATAATGAAACACAACCTGAGAGGAAAGCAATTATCATTTTACTCTTAATAGATGCCTTGCTGAATGTTTCCTAGCAATTTATTGTGAATCTTCAAGCCAAAAACAAGAAAAAGAAGAAACAAATACACAATTTAGGAATAAAGATAATAACTTTAGGTTTGAGATTCGAACTAAAAAAAAGCTTTGGCTCCCCAAGCATTGTAGCTTAGTGGACACCATGTTCTTTTGGTAACAAGTGTGTGGAAGTTCGATGTGTCTGCAATTGACTACTATGCTTTACTGATAAGAGCAAAGGCCTTAATGTTACAAAACATATATAATAGAGTATTTACTAATTATTGAAGTTGTTTGCGAGAACGTAAATGGTGTGGCTAGTCTTCTGGCTCTTACCAAAGTGAAACAAAGGACCAATTAATAAAAGATGTAAAAACTCAAGAAAGAGAGCATATTCAAACATGACATATGCCATGAAAAAAGAAACGGGTCCCCTATTTGCATAAATACAAAAGCAGCAATACTTTTCAAAAGACATTCCCACCTAGCTAGCTTTACATAGATTTAATCAAACTAAACCAATTAACATTACAATGATTAAAGGCCACAAATTTACCCTTGTTATTATTCATTAAAACATTAGTTCTGATTCAAAGACACAGCCTAATGGATAGCAAGTAAACACTTGATCAATCGCAACAAACGCCCGTGTTTCTTATGGTACTAGTGTACTAAATCAAGAAGTAAAATGTATATTCTTGATCTAAAGTAAGACCCCCCAGCAAGCAAATACATACAAAATCAAATCCATGAAAGACAGAAAGTTCAGACATACACGAGTGTGTGTGNCAGCAAGCAAATACATACAAAATCAAATCCATGAAAGACAGAAAGTTCAGACATACACGAGTGTATATATATATGTATATATATATATATATACATAGATACCTGAGCAGGAAGACGTAGAGAAGCAGAGAACAAGGACTCATTCTTAACCCCAGCAGCATAAAAAACAGCAAAATCAGTGGGATTAAAACTAGCACCACCCAAAGCCACAGCAATGAATCCAAATATAAAAAGCATAATAAGAACAAGAAACGCCATACAAGAGAGATGAAAAAAGAGGCCTTGGACACCTAAATAAGTGCTAATTATGGACGTGATTGCCCCTAAAGTGGAAGCAAAGAAAACCCACATGAATGTTAATATGGCGTCGCCGATGGCCAACTTAATGGCACCCATTGCAGTCAATTATGATTCAGTGGGCGAGGAGACTGGGATGTATGAATAATGACAATGACTTTGGCCGCGTTTTTCGAGCTATACGCTTTTCTTTAGCTCTTCATTCATCAGTTTGACAAGGATACCAACTGTGACTCCTTATAAATNGTCGCCGATGGCCAACTTAATGGCACCCATTGCAGTCAATTATGATTCAGTGGGCGAGGAGACTAGGATGTATGAATAATGACAATGACTTTGGCCGCGTTTTTCGAGCTATACGCTTATCTTTAGCTCTTCATTCATCAGTTTGACATGGATACCAACTGTGACTCCTTATAAATTACTCCGTATTTTCAAGGTGAAAAATATACTGTAATTAACAAATTTACACTTGAATAATTTTGTAATTTTTGATTCCAGATTTTTTATATTTTAAAATCTAAATTTTTATTGGATTCTTAATTTTGTTTAAGCTCATTTCGTTTGCAATTTTAAGGAGACGTGTTTGTGATTTAAAAAACAATTGTTTATATATTTATACAGAAGCCAGAATAAATCACAAGTTAAAAACCAAACACATGTACTCGATCCATTACACAGACTGACATATACGGAACAATGCTGCAAAAACTTTGAAAAGAGATCCAAGTTTAGAAACTCAATAACAACGATTTAAACTAGAAAACCAAACACAAAGTTGCAAGCGATATACGGCTTTAGGTCCTTTCAAAATGCTACTTTCATACAATCCCAACGTTCACAAGCAAGAAGAAAACTAAACTAGGTTTTCCAATTCGTATACAATAGCGCAACAAACATTAAGAGCTTGTNTACACAGACTGACATATACGGAACAATGCTGCAAAAACTTTGAAAAGAGATCCAAGTTTAGAAATTCAATAACAACGATTTAAACTAGAAAACCAAACACAAAGTTGCAAGCGATATACGGCTTTAGGTCCTTTCAAAATGCTACTTTCATACAATCCCAACAGTTCACAAGCAAGAAGAAAACTAAACTAGGTTTTCCAATTCGTATACAATAGCGCAACAAACATTAAGAGCTTGCTAGAACTCCATTTTATGACTACCACACAGGCCTTTTGAGACAATCTATGACTGTTGTTCTTGAATGGTTTCAGCCTCTTTCCCTTGAGCCCCTGCAGCAGATGCTCCTGTTGTCGCTGCGGTCATGACCTCACCAGGTGGGGGGTGATCAAATTTGCATGTCGCACCGTATTTGCATGCACCGGTCTTCATGTAATAGGGGCAGTGAACAGCACCCTGTCGACATTGTCCAACACATTTTAGTCAGCAGATGTAAGATAATACCCAACACTAAAAGCACATTCAAAAATTCAGGAAATAACAATTAGGTCCTTGGCTCATCAGAACTGAATATGCTTCACTGAAGAAATAAAAAAATGTTCCTTGTTTAGTTTGTCTTCATTTGTAAGACCTCAAAATATGAACATAAAATTGAGCATGTATGATGACTTGGTCACGTACCCTCACAGCATAATTACAATAGCAAGCTACCACTCTGGACTCATGTATACAATAGTAGCACTCATTTGAACATCTACTAAATTTTATTTTCAAATGCCAGGAAATGGAAGTTCCTTTACTATTCAACATCCATATGTTACTCGTTCCAAGTTGGAAGTTAAATAAATTTATATATATATATATATATAAATCTATAACTTAGGTAGAGATTATTATAGCACCTCCAAATGGTGCAAACACACCAACAGTATTAGATTAAAAAATAAAAATAACTACAGCTCTTAATGCGACACTATCTTTAAACACACTAATTAGAATGCAATAGTATCTTCAAACACACTGACTAGAATTTGTTCTGATTGTTATAAGAAAGCTTTGTGTGCTTGTACGGTCCTTTTTTTAGTTACTAGAAGGAACATACCTCCCTCCTAGGGAGACCTGCAAGGGTGAGCTTCACATTTTCTTGTTGGGATTCCTTGGCCAACTGTGTGTGAGCGAATCGATTGATGGGATGATGGAATTTGCACCTTTCTCCAAACTTGCATTCTCCACTTTTCATATAGAACTGACAGAGAAGAATGCAGACTGATTAATGAAGGTTTAGTTAGTGACATATTTACAGAAATATTAGCTGAGAGCAAGCAACACACATCACATTCAATCTGTCCAGGTCGTTGAGGATAGATAGCTGGGCCCAAACCTAGCTGCATCAAAAAAACAGAATAAAAGATGTCAATCATCACTTCCACGTAATTACTAAATAAAATACATATCATATGTAATGTTTAGCTGTTAAGATGCCGGGAATGCAACACATCTGGCGTGTCACTGTGTCAGTATATCCGAATGCCTGCTAAAAACATATGATATCTGAACCCCAATCAACTTCGTCAGTTCAAGTTAAAGCTACCAATCCCCAAGCTTTGTATACATACAAATATTGATAATTTAATGCTCACATAATTACACAATATAATACTTTATTTTTACATATACTACACTATAAGGTAAAACCTAATGTGGCTAGTCATTTAAACTTTGTTATCATAAGCTATTTAAGGATCCAGCTTAAAAAATTTCATTAGACATTCTTTACAGGCATCAATTCACCAATAAAATATTCTCAAGACATTATCCTTCAAGATAAGTAGCTAGCCCAGTTTGAATAACTAGTTTCACAGTGAAATCAAAGCAAAACAGATTTTAAAATACATCCAAAATAAACAAAGCTTGTCAAAGAATAAGACTATTAATTAATACATGTATGCATAAGCTGTTTCAACTTACAGTTGACTGAGTCAACCTAGGGTCAATACTTTGAATCATAGATGCCACTGGGTTGACAACACCAAAGTTTAAATGAGCAGCAGGAGTGGTTGCAAAAGCTGCAGCACCAGCAGGTGGATTGGTTGCTGCAAAAAAACATCACCAAAGAGCTTCAAAGTGAGAAACCAGATGAAGAAGGTTATAGACACTGCTAGAAACACAGATTCATACCATATATGTCCGGATGATTATATCGACAAGTGGCCCCATATTTGCAACTGAAAGACAAATTTTACAAGGGCTGATAGTATTAATACAGCTACTCATTGAGAACATAAAAAAAACACAGCGATAATATTTTCCAAATCTTCTTAAAAAATAGAATGTGAGGTACTGACCTGCCAGTTTTCAAGTAGAATGGACAATCCACTTCGCCCTGTTGCAAGGAAATTTTAGATAAGTAACTCATAACCAAACATTTAGTTATAAGAACGGTTTAGAATGGTACCCAAAAAAATTAATCAAGAAGAAAGGTGTATACATGTATAATCCCATAGAGATGGGAAAACAACAGATTGTTGCACATAAAATCTGGTCAAAATACTTGGCAAAAAAAATCTGGTCAAAATCACAGATATGTCGGCACAGCCACATTAATTGATTTAATGGACATGTTTATGAGAAGATTACCTCTATGGATGTTAAGCGAACAAGTTGTAATCAACTCAAATATTTATCATAGCCAAGGTGAACATTCTAAACAGAGTTATTTTAAAAAAGATATAACAATGAAAACCTGGACAAATTGGATGATTTTACATGCATTATGCATAAATAGTGTAGCCTAATAAGAAGGAAGGCGATGGAAGCACGTGGCAGAGAAATGCCACAAAGCTGCTTCTCTCAAATCCTCCTTTGTACTTCATATGGCCTTGTAATTTCTGCTTATTCATGTAGAGCTTTCTTAGGAATTGGCATCTCTAAAATTTTAGGGTAGAGAGATCAGTCCTAGAAATAAAGAAGACCATAAAAGAACCAGAGAATAGAAATTTGGTGGATTCTAAACAGATAACCCATACTGTCACTTTAATTTTAGATAGTTGATATATTATCGGAATCAGACATAGATATATAGCTATAATAAATTCTAAAAGAATAACACAAAAGAAAATGTCAAATAAAAGTTAAGTTGTTTCATATATTATTTACATTAGTTATTAATATGCATTACCGGTCTGACAGGAAGACCCTTGGAGTTGTGCAATGATGCAGGAGTTGCTATTGGCTGAACTGGCATCACACTTCCATTCTTAAATGCTTCATCATTTCCCATGCCATTTGCTTGACCAGATGAGGGAATCACAATATCTTTGGGGTGATGAAATTTGCAGCTTGCACCAAATTTACAAATACCAGTCTTTGTATAGAACTGCACAAACATTATACACTCGAGGATCAGCAAACCAAGATGTAAACAAAAGGTTTTCCTCTGAGTACTTCTGAGCATAAAGAAAATAAAATTTACAATTAGAAATATAGATGAAGATAATGTCATACAGCGCATGGGGGTTCAGATGGCCTCTGAGGTAAGAGTGAAGGATCAGCATTCTCTGACGCACCCTATAACAAATTAAGTAAACTATTAGAGTCGTAAAAGCATTATATAAGGCTTGGCTTCTCTGTAAGTAATTATAACAGTATATGATTGAGGATCACAAATGCCAATGCGCCTACCAAAGGAGCTATTCTTTCTTTAGGGTGATTAAATTTACACCTCGGACCAAACTTGCATTTCTGAGTCTTTATGAAGTACTGAAACAAAAAATTTGTCAGTAAAACAAGAAGACATCCAATGCAAGCCAAAAAGGCCTTGTAAAAAAAATTCATTCTGAACTTTGCATACAGGACAATCCGGTTCTCCCGGTCTCTCTGGAGGGGCTTCACTAGTAACAGCAAGGGGTACCTGCATTACATAAGGAATAATAAAATAGAAGTTATAAATGTATTAGGTAAAATAAGCAAAAGAAAAGCCAAACAACCGAGTTCATATGGATTAAATAAGCTTGTTTGGTTGCTCCATCTAGAAGTCTACTACTCGCCAATGGACAATCTAATTTTGGATTCAAGACATATAAACACAATGACAGATAATTTTACATATGTATATGTAATGTTATACCAGCAATGATTCTATCAATACCAAGTTTGGTGAGAACATAATATTCGGCTGCTTGACTACGAAGGGACAATAAGGGCTCATCCCATCTCTTCCCCTTATACTTCAGAAACTATTTGAATGACCAAAAAAAATACATAAATAAATAAATAATAAAATGTCCCACTTGAGGTCTGCTTAAGCACGCACTGAGATAGTAGCAATCTTGCAGACCGCCTAGCATTTTGTAGAACATTGAATAAACTGGCAAGAGCTTATGATAATCCTATGAAAGCCTCTCACAAGAGAAAACTAACAACACAATACATACATAACCTCAGCAATATAACTGTATATAATTACAAAGCCTGAATCCTATTTTATAACAAACCTTGACCTGATTTCCTAATCCAAAACAAAATCCAGCAGATAATTACCAATTTTAAAAATAAATCAGATGATATTAAGGTTTCTTTCTTTAATATAAATTACATTCATCCTTTATTATTTGGTTTCCAACATATTTTACACTATACTCCTTCTGTCCCACACTTCCACCTAAATGTTAACATTTGGGTGGGGCATGGAGTTTAAGGAAAGTGAAGAAAAGATAAGAAAATGGTGTAAAATAGTGGAGCCTACTAAATTTATTAAATAAAAATATGTTATTTTAGAAAATGTAAAGAAATGAATGGGTCAACCCCAAAAGGAAAGTGTCATGAAATGGATGGGACGGAAGGAGTGTCAATAAATCGAAATAGTGCCCTAGAAATAACTTAATACAAATATGATGATATTTACAAGAAAATGTATTTAGAATTAAGGTGGCGGCAGATCAGATATAGCTCCATAATATCATAAATTCATACAAGTAAACAAAGTAGTTTAAACAGGTGGGAATAGAGTGTGTATACCATAATAATGATTTTACTATTTAGTAACTACATACATATCCCAACAAGATACAAAATTAAAGATACTGTATTAGTAAGTTTATCCTTGTTGGAAAAATGATTTCATATATATAGATAGTTAAATATGAGAAGATAGCAATGGTCACCTCTTTCCAATCTGGGATTCCACCCTCCGGAACCCAAATAGGATGGTCAAACTTGCAGCTCTCTCCAAACTTACAGGTTCTTGTGAGCATATAATGGGCACAATCCTTCTCCCCTGGCCTCTGCGGATAAATAGGCAAATTGCTTCCAATGTCAAATCTAGGACGCTTGGCCAAAGCATTGGTAGCATACCAAGCGTCACTTTGACCAACTGTACTATTGGTACCCAGAAGAGTCTGACGGTAAAGTGCTACGATAGATAGTAGACGCATATAGCAACCAAAGCAAAATATATGTTATTATTATGTGGGACTTGCTGATATTAATATTTAGCAATAAAAAATAATAGTCGGAAGTGGAACGAATACTAGTTCATACAAATACAGAATAAGATATATATGAAACAATTAGAAAAGTACAATTATCTTAGACTATTCTATAGACCATTATATATAGGTAATGTGTTCTAATATAACTGGGATAAGTGCCTATGAAAAATATCTAGTTAGATCATGCAACTTTGAATACTATCCCTCGTGTAAGGAGACTCTAACATGCTTGAGAGGAAAAAACTAGCATGTGCACATACAGTTGTAAAAATTAAAACGTGCAGATACCAAACAAATCTCATTTACTGATCAAACTAAACGCCTATACAGTTATATAAATATATACACATATAAAAAAACTAATAATTTGCTCCATATTTAAATCTGACTTCAATAAAATTTAAAAGGTGACTTTAAATAACAAGTAACAGTTAACTTCGGTATCACATTTATACTTTTAAGTATTTTAGAGCCAAGTATATAGTATAAAATTATATTTAACCAAAAGAAACGCTCCACTGTCATAATGGAAGGACTGCTCCTTAATTGAAATAAATACCAAACATGCGGAATATCCATTCATTTAGCAACCATATCTAAAATGTATGAAATAAGCCTCAATCTAACCAAGGTACCAAGCAAAAATGTTACTCTCACGTATCCAGATTAACTAGGTGCCAGCCAAATGGCACTGGTCTTGCCATTGTCTTGCAACACGAGGAGCTTGACAAACATTCTCACATTAAATCTTATATCATATTCCTCTGTTAATTCCAATTTTATTCATTCAACATTCAAACCCGTCTACCGACATA
The DNA here is from genome assembly GCA_008931105.1 of Oenanthe javanica. Classification (NCBI taxonomy): domain Eukaryota; kingdom Viridiplantae; phylum Streptophyta; class Magnoliopsida; order Apiales; family Apiaceae; genus Oenanthe; species Oenanthe javanica. The sequence continues at coordinate 28,286 of QRFB01005950.1, read as the reverse complement.
ATAATCTAATTAACTGTGAACCTAATAAAATAATAAAGCGAGAAACTAAATCTAAAAAGATATTATGCACAACAAACAACAAGCACAAATTACAATCTATGATTCTATACATCAACCAATTGAAAATAAAATGCGAAAAAATCGATAAAAAGCCTTACCTTCAGCCGCGGAGGGACGTTTATACCCCGCAAACGCATCAACAGAAGGAAAAGACGATCCAGCATCAACACCAGGAGGCCCAGGCCACGCCGCCCTCGCCGCCGCAGAATAACCGCCGGAGAGATAATCGGAATACAACGAAGTCCTATCAGAAAGAGACGAGAAGGACGAAGAGAACGCCGATGAGTACGGATCGGAAGGCAAGTACCTCGCCGTAGTAGCGCCGAGTAGAGAAGCGGAATCGCCGGGATGATATTGTTCGGCGGCGGAGGAGTAGAGGCTAGAGAGTTTGGAACCGGCACCGGCGCCGCCGTAACTGGTGGAATTGTAGCCGCCGAAGAGATGGTTCGCCATTGAATTTGAAATAAATATAAACCAAGACGGAAGATAAATAAAAACAGATCAAGCCCTAGAATATGACACCCAGCGCCAGGTATATATATATANATTGAAAATAAAATGCGAAAAAATCGATAAAAAGCCTTACCTTCAGCCGCGGAGGGACGTTTATACCCCGCAAACGCATCAACAGAAGGAAAAGACGATCCAGCATCAACACCAGGAGGCCCAGGCCACGCCGCCCTCGCCGCCGCAGAATAACCGCCGGAGAGATAATCGGAATACAACGAAGTCCTATCAGAAAGAGACGAGAAGGACGAAGAGAACGCCGATGAGTACGGATCGGAAGGCAAGTACCTCGCCGTAGTAGCGCCGAGTAGAGAAGCGGAATCGCCGGGAAGATATTGTTCGGCGGCGGAGGAGTAGAGGCTAGAGAGTTTGGAACCGGCACCGGCGCCGCCGTAACTGGTGGAATTGTAGCCGCCGAAGAGATGGTTCGCCATTGAATTTGAAATAAATATAAACCAAGACGGAAGATAAATAAAAACAGATCAAGCCCTAGAATATGACACCCAGCGCCAGGTATATATAATTTATTTCTGATATCTCGATGTATTATTATTGTATTCGAGTTTGTTGTATAATATTTTAGAATTTTATTTCTAAGAAAACTCTATTATACTTTAATTCAGTCTTATTATTATTATTATTATTATTGTTATTTAGTACTAAGAAAAAACACCTCAGCCATTCTGCGATTTGTTGCTTTATGAGTTTATACTATAATTTTTAAATTGATTAAACTATACATTCCAAAGAAGAAATATTTAAATTCTGTTTTATTTTACTAAGAAATTAAAAAATTTGAATTCTCTCCTGACCCGCATTATTTATTTTTATACGGGGGAATCTGAGGTGGTACAAATTCAATTTATTTTTTTTAAATATGGATGTATAAATTTTTCTTGGCTCACTTAAAAAAAAGAGCGACTTGTATGAAAAAGAAATCACGGAAAACAGATACTACGTAGTATGAAAAACGAACTCCCAAGGGCTGTAGTTGAAAATCAAAGTGCACGAAGTTAACATTGCTGTGACGCTGTTGAAGAAATGTTGTAATATAATGCTTATCAATAAAATTACTCCGGCTTGGGTTTCATACTCACAACACTTGATAATCTGAGCTGTGTCTGCTATAACAGAGGAGTGCCACGAGACTAAATACACCTTCATTTTGAAAGATTAGGGCCGTATTTGACAATCAGCGATTAACAAATTAAATTAACTGTTTTAATTAGTTGATTGAATTAATTGATTAATGGATTGAATTAGCTGTTTATATTTTAAATAGATACATGTCAATCATCTAATTGAAAAAACTCCTTTAAAAAATTAGTTTATTAAGTACAAACCGCTATTTCAATCCGCTAACTACCAAATACTAAAATTAGAGGATTTATATGGTCAAACCTCACATTTAACTCAAACATCTAATTTTATCTCAAACCTCAAAATTCCAAACAGGCCTATAACATGTAAATTACATAGAACTACCCTCTGTATAAACTACAAGTCTACAAGGCAGGAAAGAATTATGAACTCGTGTTGTATAAATTATAACTAAGAAACCCAAAAAAGCACCTGCTAGGACTTGCATATCCACACAAATGTGGCCAACCGCCTCCTTTTCTTCTATTTTTTGCCATGTGCCAACCACTTTTTGAGGGACATAACCATTGACACTTGCTAATATAAACTTTGTCCAATATAACAATAAGTGTTGCAGACTTGCAGTAATAAGCCAGTAAATAATCGTTTTCATTTGAAAGATTAAAACTTGTAGATTACATTAAATACCCCTTGTATAACATTGTAAATAAACCACAAAACATGGGGGGTTGGGTGGGGGACTCACGTCCTATGAATTATAACGCTAACTAAGAAACCCAAAATAGCACCTGCTAAGACTTCTATCTCTGTGTGACCTACTGACTCTTTAAGTGGAACATAACAATGGACAAAATCTCCCAATCCTTCTTTAACATCCGCCGTTAAGCCAGATGATTTATTTGTTGATATAGTTTGATTTGTTCTATCATCTACTATACTTACTAAAGAAGTGTTATTTATTGCTTTTGTGGGACTTGGTTCCTGTAGATGTATTGCATCAGGTCTCTCCAAATTTGAGGAGGATTGTTTCCCAGATGAAGATTCAGCCATATGATAAGCATCATTTGAGGGACATGTCTTATCCAATGTCTTCGGAAAAAGTTTGTTAATTACTTTTGCTTGATTTCCCACTTCCCTTCTTACTCCCTGCAGAATTTGAAGATTTAAAAACATGAGATTTTTTACCTTTTAGGCTAGGATACATATTACTACTCGTATTTGTTTCCCAGAAATCCTCTTTACCCTACTTTCTAGTATAACTGCCCTTAGTGCCCTTTGGCATTTACCTTTATATAATATATAACAAGAAACAGGTATGAGGTCTAAGTAAAGGATAAAGTTCATACTTCAAACATAAAAAATCTAAAAATCTAAATGGGGCACCTGAAATTTAGAAGTAGAATTAGGAAAGGACAATAGAACCTAAAGTAAACAATTAAATTTAATAGAACAAACTTGAACTAGATTTTTAGATGGTTGTCTCCTAGCATGAGGACTCTACAGATACGCATATCATTTTTAATTGACAGATCAGATAAGACATTGTATCATGAAAGTGGCCCTTCATTCACTAAGCATGGACCTAAATATAATATTTTACAGCTTTTTGGCTGCTGTTTGTTTTGGGTCAATGACATCTGAATCTTAGTCACTTTTGTTTAGATACTCAGTTTGATTTTTTGTTTCCTGGGTCGCAAGATAATTATTTATTTTATATCAACAAGCCAGATTTATATTCTTATAATAGCAGACAGTTTTTCAAATATATTTATACATTTAGATAATTTTTTCCCATATATATTTTACTATTATTCTCAACTGTTGAATACAATATTCGATATTGTATCTTCATTCAAGCTTCAGACGTATTCTGTTTTATCCAGAAGAATTAGTTCTCAACTTTCACAACATACCATTTCTGAAATTTGAAACAGAGGGTTAAGGTCCTCAATAATAATGGGATTGGAATGGAAGATAGAATTATGTCCTGTTTAAAAAAAATGAAAAAAGAAGAACAATAAATTAGTCACCATTTAAGCAAAACCTTTTCACATCCTTTACTCTCACCTTAATTAATCAGTTGGATTACATTATGCAAAGCTCAGCGCCTACGAAATAACGATAGAAGGCCAAACTAAGCTGAAATTCAATAAAATGAACTATCTACTTTCAGCAACCAGATCAGAAAATAACCTAATTACATATTTTAAACCTCTTTTCGACCCTTGTGAATGGAATATAAGTGTACAATCTCTAGTCCTCTATGTATAAACATATAATCTTGTCTATTAGATCCCTATAAGTTATATATAGTATGATACCATTAACGTTGCCTTAGGAAAAAAATGATCTTATCCCCGAATTGCAATGCATTGTTGAATTACTTAAATTTCTGTGCTCAAAACATGCTAACATGTAGACATTTTCCTAAAAAACATAGCTATGGACTCATCCAAGAAGCTTGAAAACCTCACAAAGACCCAAAATACATAAATACATTGAACATCCAAAAAACATAAAAAACAAATCTGTAATATACACTCACACACACATCTACTTTTCTGTAGTAGAAATTGAGACAAAATACGCAAAGTTGCAAACCTGAGCATCATACATAACAATCCCAGCATAAACAACTGCCAAACCAAAAATTGAATCTGCAAACCCCCTGCAATATTTAGTCAAATGAACTTATTAACCAAAATTCTTCTTCCTTATCACAAAACAAACACAAAATTACCAGATAACTTATAAATGAATTACACATAGTTCCTCAGTTACTAACGTAAACGTAGGGTCAATTTGCAAAAAGCACTTCACCAACTACACAAACAAGATTCACCACAAAAATCTGAAAACTTACTGATTAACCAATTTCTGAACGCAACATAGCATAGTCTTCATAATTCACAAATATAATATTCTATAAATTTACAGATAACATTCGTAAACAATACAAATACAATTCACTAGTTTGTACTTNACTAGTTTGTAGAACGCAAAGTAATATACAAACACACCTTTCAAGGCCTAGGGAAGTTGCAGTGGCCACAACAACCTGACGATAAATCCATTAAAAATTAGGATAAGTTTATCGATATATTAAGTTTGAATTAGATTAAAACCGATACTTGATCCGAAAAACAAAATTCAAAGGCACAGAAACGTACAGAGGAATGAGCAGAGGGAAAGCCACCGGAACGAGTAATCCAACTAAAATTAAGCTCAAATTTATTACCATAAAGCAAAACAGAAGTAAAAGGCTTCGAAACTTGTCCAATTACAGCAGATACAAATGCTCCAACTAAAACCTATATTTATGCAAACACAAATAATCCTAAAAAACAAGTAAAAATAAATAATAAATCAGAAATGAATAGCATATGCAAAAGGAGTGTATATATATATATATGTAACCTTGTTTTGGGCGACTTGGGAGACTGTGTCGGTGCTAATTTGGAGACAAACACTGGGACAAGTATTTGACGGTAGGAGTTTGTGATGTTTCCGGCAATAAGGAAGAGAGTCACGGCGGCGTGACAATCGAGGAAACGCAAGACGTCCGGGGGAGCTCAAGCTTTGATGTAATAACATGATGTTGTCCGGGGAGTCAACCGCCAAAGCTAATCCATTATCCATTGGATAAATAACTACTTGGTCACTCTACTCGGTTCAAATTTGTAACTGTATTATTCACCTGAAAAATTTGTATTAATATTCCCTTCTTTTTAATAATTAGACTTATAACTTCACAAATAATTATCTATTCTAATAAATTCGGGATAATTTAGAGTCAAATAAATCCTTTTCAAATGAAAACCTGTAATTAAGTCATTAGATATAAAAAAATGATTCATGTTCATTAATTTAGTTTGATTTTTAACAAACTTCAGTTAAATTTGTATAAATTAGTTGTCATATTTAATCTATAGTAATTGTTACGTTATTTAAATATAAATAATTCATTTAAATATCAATTATAGAAAGAGTAATGTTAGGTGTACAAAATGATATATAAAAATAATTCTCAAATGACACTTGTCAGATTGTGATTGATTGTAATTTTATTTAATGTAATACACTCCAATGTATTCACACAAATTTCACCGATTAAAACTTTTCAAATTGACACATCACCTATTCCACATCATTTGGACCAATTTNTAAAACCTATATTTATGCAAACACAAATAATCCTAAAAAACAAGTAAAAATAAATAATAAATCAGAAATGAATAGGATATATATATATATGTAACCTTGTTTTGGGCGACTTGGGAGACTGTGTCGGTGCTAATTTGGAGACAAACACTGCGACAAGTATTTGACGGTAGGAGTTTGTGATGTTTCCGGCGATAAGGAAGAGAGTCACGGCGGCGTGACAATCGAGGAAACGCAAGACTTCCGGGGGAGCTCAAGCTTTGATGTAATAACATGATGTTGTCCGGGAGTCAACCGCCAAAGCTAATCCATTATCCATTGGATAAATAACTACTTGGTCACTCTACTCGGTTCAAATTTGTAACTGTATTATTCACCGGAAAAATTTGTATTAATATTACCTTTTTTTTTAATAATTAGACTTATAACTTCACAAATAATTATCTATTCTAACAAATCCGGGATAATTTAGAGTCAAATAAATCCTTTTCAAATGAAAACCTGTAATTAAGTCATTAGATAATAAAAAAATGATTCATGTTCATTAATTTAGTTTGATTTTTAACAAACTTCAGTTAAATTTGTATAAATTAGTTGTCATATTTAATCTATAGTAATTGTTACGTTATTTAAATATAAATAATTCATTTAAATATCAATTATAGAAAGAGTAATGTTAGGTGTACAAAATGATATATAAAAATAATTCTCAAATGACACTTGTCAGATTGTGATTGATTGTAATTTTATTTAATGTAATACACTCCAATGTATTCACACAAATTTCACCGATTAAAACTTTTCAAATTGACACATCACCTATTCCACATCATTTGGACCAATTTTTTGTAACTAACTTTATACCTCTAACATTATTCTTATAGAAAATAGCATTCGAATGCAATGTTAAAGAAGTTGCTAAAATAGAAAAATATTATACTTGATTTTATATTTAAAATCAAATATATATGTAGTTATAATTGCCACATGGGCATACAAATGAAAAATTGGACAGAAACGAAAATAAAAACAAGTTTTATTATTGGTTTAGTTATTTGTACATCTATTTGATTCCATTTTAAAACCATGCATTGAATTATAAAATCTATTTTAGCACCAAAATGTAATTTTTGATTTAATATTATATCAACAATTACATCTATTTTGACATTAGTATTGAACTTTGCTCTTATATGTCTAATATTATACAAGAATTTGTTTTATAAGAATGATAGTAAACAAGAACGTCAAATACATTAAAAAAACATTGCCAAGTACTTGTATTTCAGTTGGAACATACATATTTTCCAAAACCTTATTTTCATGTAAATGCTACGATATGATGAAAGTTTTTACAACTTTGATTGCTTATACAGTCTTGCTCTCAGTTCTGCAGCAACAGCATCGATGAATCCCTCGGTGTTCAAATAATGAGCCTTGGTTACCCTGCAAATAACATCATTGTTAGCTTGGATTTACTAAGTAAATAAGCAGAGTATGATAATGAAGTGCTTACTTAGACCCATGGAGGAGAAGTGCAAGGTCCTTGGTCATTTTTCCTCTTTCGACTGTTCCAATGCAAGCTGCTTCCAATTTCTCAGTGAAATCCAAAAGACGGGCATTTTCATCTAATTTCGCTCTATCAAGATAAAAAATGGCTGATTGTCTCCCCAAAGTTTTAACAATTTAAAGATGGTTTCTACATCAGATTTTAAAATTTGTACCTATGAGCTAGCCCTCGAGACCACGCAAAGATTGAAGCTATGCTGTTGGTGCTAGTTTCACCTCCTTTCTGATGAACACGGTAATGTCGGGTAACTGTGCCATGGGCTGCCTCAGCTTCAATGGTCTTTCCATCCGGGCATACCTAAAA
>QRFB01005950.1:0-20567 GCA_008931105.1 Oenanthe javanica | reverse complement strand
GAACGCAAAGTAATATACAAACACACCTTTCAAGGCCTAGGGAAGTTGCAGTGGCCACAACAACCTGACGATAAATCCATTAAAAATTAGGATAAGTTTATCGATATATTAAGTTTGAATTAGATTAAAACCGATACTTGATCCGAAAAACAAAATTCAAAGGCACAGAAACGTACAGAGGAATGAGCAGAGGGAAAGCCACCGGAACGAGTAATCCAACTAAAATTAAGCTCAAATTTATTACCATAAAGCAAAACAGAAGTAAAAGGCTTCGAAACTTGTCCAATTACAGCAGATACAAATGCTCCAACTAAAACCTATATTTATGCAAACACAAATAATCCTAAAAAACAAGTAAAAATAAATAATAAATCAGAAATGAATAGCATATGCAAAAGGAGTGTATATATATATATATGTAACCTTGTTTTGGGCGACTTGGGAGACTGTGTCGGTGCTAATTTGGAGACAAACACTGGGACAAGTATTTGACGGTAGGAGTTTGTGATGTTTCCGGCAATAAGGAAGAGAGTCACGGCGGCGTGACAATCGAGGAAACGCAAGACGTCCGGGGGAGCTCAAGCTTTGATGTAATAACATGATGTTGTCCGGGGAGTCAACCGCCAAAGCTAATCCATTATCCATTGGATAAATAACTACTTGGTCACTCTACTCGGTTCAAATTTGTAACTGTATTATTCACCTGAAAAATTTGTATTAATATTCCCTTCTTTTTAATAATTAGACTTATAACTTCACAAATAATTATCTATTCTAATAAATTCGGGATAATTTAGAGTCAAATAAATCCTTTTCAAATGAAAACCTGTAATTAAGTCATTAGATAATAAAAAAATGATTCATGTTCATTAATTTAGTTTGATTTTTAACAAACTTCAGTTAAATTTGTATAAATTAGTTGTCATATTTAATCTATAGTAATTGTTACGTTATTTAAATATAAATAATTCATTTAAATATCAATTATAGAAAGAGTAATGTTAGGTGTACAAAATGATATATAAAAATAATTCTCAAATGACACTTGTCAGATTGTGATTGATTGTAATTTTATTTAATGTAATACACTCCAATGTATTCACACAAATCTCACCGATTAAAACTTTTCAAATTGACACATCACCTATTCCACATCATTTGGACCAATTTTTTGTAACTAACTTTATACCTCTAACATTATTCTTATAGAAAATAGCATTCGAATGCAATGTTAAAGAAGTTGCTAAAATAGAAAAATATTATACTTGATTTTATATTTAAAATCAAATATATATGTAGTTATAATTGCCACATGGGCATACAAATGAAAAATTGGACAGAAACGAAAATAAAAACAAGTTTTATTATTGGTTTAGTTATTTGTACATCTATTTGATTCCATTTTAAAACCATGCATTGAATTATAAAATCTATTTTAGCACCAAAATGTAATTTTTGATTTAATATTATATCAACAATTATATCTATTTTGACATTAGTATTGAACTTTGCTCTTATATGTCTAATATTATACAAGAATTTGTTTTATAAGAATGATAGTAAACAAGAACGTCAAATACATTAAAAAAACATTGCCAAGTACTTGTATTTCAGTTGGAACATACATATTTTCCAAAACCTTATTTTCATGTAAATGCTACGATATGATGAAAGTTTTTACAACTTTGATTGCTTATACAGTCTTGCTCTCAGTTCTGCAGCAACAGCATCGATGAATCCCTCGGTGTTCAAATAATGAGCCTTGGTTACCCTGCAAATAACATCATTGTTAGCTTGGATTTACTAAGTAAATAAGCAGAGTATGATAATGAAGTGCTTACTTAGACCCATGGAGGAGAAGTGCAAGGTCCTTGGTCATTTTTCCTCTTTCGACTGTTCCAATGCAAGCTGCTTCCAATTTCTCAGTGAAATCCAAAAGACGGGCATTTTCATCTAATTTCGCTCTATCAAGATAAAAAATGGCTGATTGTCTCCCCAAAGTTTTAACAATTTAAAGATGGTTTCTACATCAGATTTTAAAATTTGTACCTATGAGCTAGCCCTCGAGACCACGCAAAGATTGAAGCTATGCTGTTGGTGCTAGTTTCACCTCCTTTCTGATGAACACGGTAATGTCGGGTAACTGTGCCATGGGCTGCCTCAGCTTCAATGGTCTTTCCATCCGGGCATACCTAAAAACAATCCAAACATTCACAGCTTCAAAACCAGGATGGAGAAGGAAATAATCCAGAAATGTTAAAAAACTTGATATGGCAGATATACCAGTACAGATGTCATCAAACCAAGAGATCCAAATCCTGTACAATTGGGGGAAAGTTATATAAAAATTAATTATAAACATGTCAACCATGACTAATGATCCTCTAGTTACCAAGAAAAAACATAAGAAAAAACAAATACTCTCCATTGACCTTTTACATTTTACTGCATATAGGTACAAACCTTGGGCTAAAAAGTCACTTTGGACATCTCCATCATAGTTCTTGCATGCCCATACATAACCTCCGTCGCTCTTAAGAGCATAAGCAACCATATCATCAATTAAGCGATGTTCATACCTATGATATCAACAATAATCAGAAGGTGGAAAACACTTGAAACTTAAATATGCAGACAAAACGAAAAGATTATACTCACCATATCCCTACAGATTCGAACTTGGACTTCCACTCTTTTTCATAAACTTCTTGGAAAATATCCTTAAATCTTCACAGTAAGAACATACTATCACCGGAAGAATAACCAGTAATTCTTGGATTGGGGGTGGAGAACATGAACAAGAAATAGTGAACTGTAATTTAATACCTTCCATCGTATTTCTTAAGAATAGTATTCTTAGTGCTAAGATATAGTGGCCATCTTTTCTGGTAAGCTGTGTTCATTGAAGCCTCAGCAAAAGCATGAATGGACTGCACCACAAGTAGGAAAAACAAGCAATGATAAAAGGCTATATACAGTATCTCAGGACAGCTAGTACATCAAATAGTGAAGGGAAAAAACAAGCAATGATTAACGACTATATATAGTATCTCAGGACAGCTAGTACATCAAATAGTAAACTAAGGGCACCCGAAAAAAACAAGAACTACAGAAAGAGGAACTGTGGAAGACTATATAGAGCAATCTATCTCACATTATTTTGATTATTTTACACTTATAGTTGGTAAATATAAATAAAGATTAACCTAATCATGGCTTTGGGGCTTACGGTTTACCTACATATTAAATGCAATGAATAATCACACATATCTACACGGAATACAAATCCATAGGCCTTAAAAAAAGCTTCAATACAACCATCTCCAACTTAATAGCTCTCAGATTCAACCACTTAAAAAACAGAAATTATACCACATTTGGTTCAAAAAAAAATTGTAAAGACTTTGCACCAGATATTAGAAAAATGAAAAATAGAAGTCTCAAGTGTAAATTCTAACCTCGTCAGTGTTGTACATTGAAAGAGCTACTCCTCCGGTGCCAGTAAAGTTGAAAACCTCTAACTCTGTTTTCTCACTTTGCCCATCTGGTACTGTAGAATTTTTATTATTAGATAATTTAATGTTATTAACACTAGAAACTAATGAGAGTCTTTTGGAAGCTCACTAGTGGGATAAAATTATACCAAAAACCATTTTGAGTTTTCCAGGTCCTTGAACAACTAGATCAGTAGCTCGATATTGATCACCAAAAGCATGCCTGCCAATACATATTGGCTTATTCCAACCTTAAAGAATTTCCAAATTGTATGAGTAGAAGTCAGTGACACTAATACACAATTGAAATATGGAGACAAAAATAATAAAGGAGCAAGAAACAAGAAGCACCTTGGACAAGACGTGGTATATTTTTGCAAATGATTGGTTCGCGGAAAACTGTTCCTGCAATGGTTGAAAATTACATTGTTCAACATCTGACAAGTGAACAAACTAAATTATCTGTGATAAGAAGTAAAAGAAAGGTGAGAAAAAGGAAAAGAAAGGTTCGACTTTAAGCGGAAATTCATTAACCATTTAATATGTTACGAATAGTCCCGTTTGGACTCTTCCACATTTGTTTCAGGTTGAACTCCTTAAGACGAGTTTCATCTGTCAACCAGAAGCAGATAATTATCTATCAGTTCACATATAAAATCTACAGAGTTTTGTCAGTAATAAAATAAAGTTCTAATTTGGTGTGAATGATGACAGTAGATACTGAAATTTATTAATTAAAAAGAAAGACAGAGACAAAAGCTGGCGAGGTCTGGGAGAAATGACTTAATTGCACTGCCCTTAGCTAGGTATTTGGATTCCACTTAATTAAATTGCATACATATGTGTGTGTGTGTGTGTTTCTGTGTGTGGCCGATTCCTTATAAATGGGACCAAGGATATTGAGCTCTTATTACCTATAGATAATTTAACAAGTGCCAGACAGTGTGTTATAAAAGTAGATGAAATACACTGCTTCCAGATCTTAAAAGACATACCTGGTGTGATAGTTGCACACTTAATTGCTACATTGTACCTGGATTTCAATTATTTAAGAAATATATCAGAGAAAGACAAGGAAATACTTTTCATCAGTAACTGATGAACATGATACATCTACCTAGGAAATGAGGTTTGGAACACATTTGATATTAAAGATTGATGAGAAAATGTTTAGAAATGTTTCTAACTGTGATGATAAAACACAAGGTCCACAGAGTCTATTTTTGATTATTACACAAAAGGATTAGTAGCAGAGAATGTTAGCCACAGAGTCGAATATAGCAATAAGAACTTACTTAAGAGTGGCTTCTGCACTTTCAACTGTAACTCTATCATCAGTGGCATCCCGATTAAGGAGGCCAAGATCAAAATACTTTATATCTAGATCTAGAAATGGAAATATAAGCTGCGGAAAGCAAAAAAACATTATAAGGTATCTATAAAAGAAGGCATAGAAGATTATATCAATGGAGAAAGGAAGAATGCTTACCTTCTCCTTGATTGATTTCCAAAAAACCCTTGTCATTTCATCACCTGCAATATGTACCCCATTAAGATAAGCATGTCAACTGAGTGCTTGTAATTCTTGTACTTTGCACTATCACATGCATTTCATCACTGGCTACACAATCTGCCTTTTTCACGAAAAAACAAGGGCAAAAAAGGATCCTCTTTTTGTACGATACCAAGTAAAACAACACTCCCTGAGCATGGCATCATAATTCCAGTAACACCCCCAAATCTTAAACTAACAAAGCCCAATACTTTCGAGTAATTGTAGAACAAAATCAAACCCAAATTATCCGAAACATTTGCAAACATAAATATATAGTTTCTACACACAGATACACATTAATCACATTTGACTTCTTTTGCCCTAACTTGTTGTCAGCTTGTGTATACAAACTAAACAGTATAATAACAAAAAACACTAAACTTTCTCCTATAGCTTAAGCAAGGCATATAAATACATAAAATTCATGTAGATACAAAAAAACACTAAATTTTATCACACCCACGTATCTGATTCATGCCCATATATCAAGAATTGCAACCCAGAAAAAATGTCAAGAAATATAGATACAAAGCATCAAGAAATATAAGTATATATATATATAAAGAAGCTAGTTACCATCCATTTCAACGATGGGATTCACCACTTTGATCTTCTGCCACGCCATCTATACTTGCAATTTGCAAAACCCAAGGATCAAAATATAAGGTTTACAAGTTACTACAGTTATATACTGGCGGAATTTACAACTTTCTTTGTTTTATTTTTGTATTTTGTATTTTATGTATGCGGACTTTATTTGTAAGCCCATTACTAAGATGGCTGGCGGCCCGCCTATTTTGACCCGCTTTCTTGTGTCTATAAAATGCTTTGTATGTTGGAATACTTGTTTTTATTATTATTATTTTGGAATATTTTATGCAAGTGTTTGTTTATGATGCGAACAAGATATAATTTCAAATTATAAGATATTTTTTAAAAAGGGAGTAATTTAATGATGGAAAGATTATCTTAACATTTTGATGATAATACATTGATTAGAAATTTGAATGGTTTGTTAATTCTCATATTAATAAAAAAATTCATTCTTCTGTAATGGAGAATCAGTGTAACAAAACCAACAATCAATCACTAAAATTTGGCTGCATAAAAAAAAGACCAAAATTTGGATTAGGATGCCGCAATCTCTATATTGAATCCTATTTATATATCATGCAATGTTATTCTAAAAAAAATTGAAATTATTTTTATAATACCCAACATTACTCTACGTAGAAATATAACCCGATACATATTTCATTCATGCATGGATAAGCTTTTGCAAAAAATTAGGGGAATAGTGTAAATTAAAGTAAAATTATTAAATTAAAGAATGTAATGTATAATGTACCACACATCAAAATCTCTCTACCAGACATCAAAATCTCTCCCAGAATCTCTCCGAGGGTACTCCGGGGTTTTTGTACTGGGGAGATATTTCTGGATTCTGGACTATACAAACACTGGTATATTAGAGTTAAGGAACCAGATCCTGATATGACTAGAGATGAAATTATCGACATGTATATCAAAATGGTCGCTTTTGTTCTAGGCAGGTATATATATCTAATCTTTTATGAAATTATCTGATTTGGATTTGGATTTGAATTAGTCTGCTCTGTATCCTTGTAGAAATTCCCATTTGTTGCTCTCAACCTCGTTTCTTACTAGTGTTGTACTCTACTTTGTACTGTTTTGGGTTTTTCCAAAAGAATGCATTCCTATTTGTCTGATGTAAACTCTGTTTTGTAGCGAGCAAGAGGCTAGAATGTAATTATACTCCGTCTCAACCACGTATTGTTATGGATTTGGTGTCCTCATCCCTGAAGAAGTTTCTTCAAAATTTAACGGTATATCTTCTTCTTGACGTGCTTTTCTTGTGGAATTCTTGTCATTTTACATCAGAATTTCTCTTTCCCCAGACATGCCAAACGTCATGGGAGTGCTTCCTGACTGCTACATGAACTGCGAAGCCAAGGATTTGTTTTTGCTGATTTTCGATGGTAAACTCATGGTGAAAAAGTATAACTGATGTGTAGAAATGAGATTCAACATTCCCAAATGCCCGGTATGTATTAACCGTTTTTACTGTAAGTTTTCAAGTTAACATTCCCAAAACTCATGGAAATAGTCTATCTACGCCCAAAAGCAAGGGTAAGGTTGGAGTAATGTTGATTGGTCTATTTGTTAGTTAGGTGCTCATTATATTTCCCCCCTTGTTTCTACTAAAAATAAGAAAGAAAGAAATAGCTATTGCTTTGCTATCACTGTTGATCAGTATTCTTTAAAATTTTCTTTTAATGGTTTGTATCCTATATAGTGTGCTTATCAGTAAAAAAATTGGTAAATTTGCCTTCCTTGAGGGGTATAACCTTCAATGAACTGTATTACTTTGAAATAATTTGTCAGGGGAACCATTTATTAACGGACAGCCGGTACCTTATGATCCCAAGTACCATGCGTCAAGTATCGCATTTGGAAACATGATGCGAGGCATTGGCATAGACTTGGATGAGGATGTGGAGGAGATGGAGGACATCAATGCTGATGCAGATCCTAATATCCTATACATAGATGCACAGGGGCGGACCCATACAAAACATAGATGCAGATCCTAATTCCTGGGTCCGCCACTGGATGCTGAGCTCCCAAACATATGTGCAGATGCGGATAATAAGTGCAAATGTGTTGAAGCATGTGATGAGTACTAATCACTACATAATTTATAAGGCTAAATGTTTTTTTTTCAATTCATTTTATGTGAGAATTATTCACACAACATTATTTCTGTTTTTTTCATTAATCTTTTTTTCCTGTCTGCCAAGAGATACACATTCAAGTAGTTGTGCATTGTGCACAATACTCGTATTTACGCATCTGTGTTTTATATTTTTAAATCTGTCGAATTCGTGTATTGTATTATGCACCCAACC
Organism: Oenanthe javanica; assembly: GCA_008931105.1. Lineage (NCBI taxonomy): Eukaryota > Viridiplantae > Streptophyta > Magnoliopsida > Apiales > Apiaceae > Oenanthe > Oenanthe javanica. Next base: position 12,588 of record QRFB01005950.1, on the reverse strand, counting down.
CGTGTCCTTAATTTTTAGAGTAATATATATTTTCGGATGTCTAAAATTATAAATCTTTGTCAAGGGAGAAATTTAATGATGAAAAGATTATCTTTAACATTTTGATGATAGATAATACATGGTTAAAAATTGTAGTAGTTTGTAGATTTGGCTGCTTTAGATTGATTCTCACATTGTATTTACAAAATATTGGGCAAAAAAACATCTGCAGTACCTGAAATGTCTATCAACTCTTTATAACGAAGAATCACAGTTACAAAACCAACAATCAAAGACTAAAATTTAGTTGGATCAACGAAAAGAAGGGACTAAGATTTTGATTAGCACAAACTCACCGACTATAAAGTGGGATGCTGCACCCTTCAGATTGAATTTTTTTTACTTTGGTCCATTTAATAGAAGTGTGCGTGTGTGTCTCATTACATAGATGTGTTTCCATGTACACATTTAACAAATGAAAGTTACATTTTTCACAATGTAATATAATCTTCCTAAATCAAATGCATCTCTTGTTGAAGTGCAACCCCTAGAAGCACTCAAAATCAGTATGAGATGAATCATCAGGAGTTGTGTTCTTCTTATCATTTCTTACATCTGTCCCCTTCTTTTCTGGTGGAGTTGTCTCTTTCGAAGCAAACTGAGAGAAGTCCACAGGAGCAGGTATGTGGGGAGGCGTTGCGCTCCTCACTAGAGCCCAGTTTGTTCCCTCAAAAAATGGGTGCTGTTTGATTTCTGTAGCGCCCCTTTTATATGCAATTCGCTTATGTGGTTCCTTCACCAGTAACCCGCGTATAAGGTCACGAACTGAAGAACTCACTTGTGGAGACTCTGGGAATTTTAGTGGCTGTCCTACGACATTAAAAAGTGTGGCACGATTTCCAGATCCTTTAAAAGGTGTTATTCCATGCAAAAGCTCATACAAGAAAATACCAAATGTCCACCAGTCCACTGCGCTACCATGACCCTCTCCACGAATAATTTCCGGAGCTAGATACTCATGAGTGCCAACAAATGACATTGAGCGCACATCTGTTGGCTCAGCCATTAGTTCGGGCATGGCTCCTCCCACAAAGAGGCCAAGTTCTGATTTAGATTTCCGATTCTTTTTTGAATTTAGTATGCGTGGAAAAAAACTTGATGAAGTATGCATTGTATTCTCATTTTCTAAAATGCCTGCTGCACTGGCATTACCACTGTTCAAATATGTCGTGTTGGACTTGACAAGTGTTGGATTGACAGAACATCGAAGTGATAGATCAAAATCAGATAACATGATGTGACCTTGTTCTCGTACTAGAACATTTTCTGGTTTAAGATCTCTGTAAACTACTCCTAACATATGCAGATACTCAATTGCCAACAGTACCTCTGATGCAAAAAATCTGACAGAAAGAGAAACATCTCAAAATTGATTGATTGAACCACATAACATAAGTTGTACTACGTTATCAACAAAAAGTCCATTTCTTAGCTATATCCATATATTTCTATTTTCTAGTTACCAAGTGTTTTGATACTGATTGAGAATCATGAAGAAAGATATCTCTGATTTCAACCTTAAGAAGCTATGACAGTTCATATCATTGGCAACTTGACAGAACCTAGAATTTCTGTTTTGAACACAAAATGAATTAGGCAAAGCCGACTTCTTACATTTATAAATTTAATGCCTCTTAGGTACAAAAAGAAAGACCGAGAATATATAGTAAGTGTGTGTGCACGCTTTCTCCCCAATGCATTATGATATGATAAACTCAAACAGCAGTAGAATTTATAGACCGAAATTTCCCACAATTCAAATGCAGATGGATAATATAATTTTATGCACAAATTTTGTCATAAAATTGAATGATTACTAACCTGGCAGCTTCCTCTGTAAAGTACTTGTTGGGTTGCTTTTGTCGAAGAGAATGAAGATTACCTCCACTGCAGAACTCCATCACCAAGCAGTAGAATTTATCAGTCTCAAAGTAAGAATATAAAGTGGGCAAGAAAGGATGGTCTAAAAGGCCAAGAATCTCCCTTTCTGTCTGAGCTCGAACTAACTTATTTCTGCTTGCAAGAGAGCCCTTGTCCATGACTTTGATTGCGAAAAAGGCTTTGGTTCCTTTGAGTTCAGCAAGATAGACACTTCCAATGTCTCCATAGCCAAGCCTCTTCAAGAGACGAAAATGGCTAAGATTAAGAGGTTCTCTAGCTGAAATGGAGTTAATGGCCTCCCATCGAACATCACCACCCGTGTGAGGTCTCAATGGTGCATTTTCTAAGCTGTCGCTACGATTGTTGCTAACACTCTGACCTGAAGGATTGGCACTATTCCGTAATTTTGTCACATCTTTCTTCGTGCCGTCATTAGAATTTGTAGTAGTTTCTGAATTAGTGTCCATATCTCAAGGCTCGCATCATGCTTGTTCAATTTAATTGCAGTCCAGCTACATTAAGATAAACATTGGCAGGTTTAACTTCAGAACGAATATATATAGACAACATGAGGATACCAATAGAACTGGGAAAAAACCATGAAAAATATTATCATACATGCATTTGACTTTTAATGTAACCTATAATTTTCATACAACAGAAGATTTTGTAATATTTGAACTAGAAAAAAAGGATTTACATGTTTCTCAATACTCATAACAATGATTCCTTACGAGGTTGAGGGTTCAAGCCTCGAAGGAGACATGGCCCATGGGTGTGGTGAGGATTTGATTAATCATTCATATAAAAAAAACATAAGAAGTCCCTCAATGTGCCTCTATCTAATGCAGGTCATAAAAGCACAAAACTGAAACTCATAAACATGTATTCCTATAGCATTCTTATTTACTTGCAGTAAATTCAGGTTGCTTCTCTGCATATACATTCACTAATGGAATAATGATTATAAAAAGAAAAAAAAATAGATTTCTAATGCATCAATCAAAATCAATGTGAAACACAAAGGATAAAATGCTCAATTCTATCTGGAAACCAACAGGCCAAATTAGAAATTATTCGCAGCAATACAAATAGGATGAAGAAGTTCAAGAAAGACTAACCTGCAGAATTTCACGAAATTGATTGCTGTATGAGCAACAAATTCATAGATTCAAACAGTCATTAATTAATCTATTTGTATAAATTTATATGTATGCGTTAATAAAATGATCTTCATGTAATCATGTCGATCGACGAGTTCCCAGAAATTGCAGAAGACCCAACTTGTTGATGGAAAATGAATGGTAATAAGTTTTTAAAATATTATGGCATGTCCAAACAGGAGCAAGACTTTGTTCTTAAAACTATTATTACTTATAATTAGCATTAGTAGAATTGTTACGATTGCNTTTTAAAATATTATGGCATGTCCAAACAGGAGCAAGACTTTGTTCTTAAAACTATTATTACTTATAATTAGCATTAGTAGAATTGTACGATTGCAAAAATACTACTGGTTTTTAACAACTCGTTGGGGAGAAATTGGTGGGAAAGAAGAGAGAGAATCAGAGTATAAGTAGGAAATATCGTCAGCTGTCTAACACACATATAAATATTAAGGAGAGGAGTCGAAAGGAATAATAACAAGACATCACATTTTTTGTTAAATTTTGACCAAAATATCACGAACAATTTTNGAGGAGTCGAAAGGAATAATAACAAGACATCACATTTTTTGTTAAATTTTGACCAAAATATCACAAACAAATTTTTTTTTTACAGTATGCATTTTGCGATGAGTAAGAACACAAAAGTGGAAATAAATTGTGCATCGCTTGCTCGAAAATGCACAATAAACTATACGCATCTGTTACTGTCACAATTCACAGTACTTCTAGCTAGAATAATATGAATTTATTATTATTATTTTTTATTAAGTAGGCTTATAACCTTATAACTTAGTTGTTGTTTTAAGAAATTTCGGGATGAACCAGAATTAAGTCACTTGTATCATCTAATATTGAGAGAGATGACTCGTGAATCTTAAAAATATATTTCTATAGCTTAAAGAAATATCTCAAAACAGGCAGAGCAGAGAACATTTCAGCGTTTACATCAAGTAAAGAAAAGAAAAGCAATTGCAATAAAATATATGTACATAAATAATTGGAAAAGGGCCCTTCAACTGAAACTAGTAGTGAACATGTTGGCCTGTAAACTCTACTGGTTCGATAGTCTTCAAAGAAGTGCTTCCCACGTACATCAAAGCACATGTACATAGTATAATGTGTGCGTATCTATAAAACTTCACGATCAAAAGTTGATATCATCTTCCCACGACACATTCTATGTTCATATATTTTCTGAGTGTGGAACTAGTATCCTCATGGAAATCAAACTTATGAAACTGAGTTTTTGCGTTGCCATAGTTTTGTTTCTTAATTGTATTGGCAATGCAAGGGCAAGTTTAGGGGACATTTCTCAGAAGGCTAAGCCTGCAAATTCGAAGTTTAAATTACGTCCAGAAGATCAACTTTCATTAGATTATTATCACAAATCTTGTCCACAGCTTGAAGGCATCATTCAACAGAAACTGCATGCTTTGATTAAGAAGGATAACACCTTGGCTGCTAGCATCATTCGGCTTCATTTTCACGACTGCTTTGTTAGGGTAATTTCACTATCCTTCCCCTGCTTACATTTGAACTTTTTGTTTGGTTTTGGCCGAAATGATAAATTTTGTATCTAGACATCAAGACATGCCTGAAATCGAAGATATTTTTGCTATACATATTGAATCTTATATCTTAATACTTCAAATTTGTAGAAATGTATCTTACAATTGATGGGTTATCCATCACTACTTGTGGAAGTGGCAGGATCTTAGTAGTAAACAATCCAGGGCGGACCAGCCTTTAAAATCTGCCCGGGCTAAAAAAAAATGTTTGTAATATAAAAATGTAAAATTCAAAAAATAAAAAATAAATTAGTCATGTTTACTAATTCGTTATATAAAAATCATTTATAAATATTATAAAAGCTAGCCCGTATACATTGTAATTTTATTTCATACGATTAAGTCGATAAAAACAAACTAAAATTGTTACTTTACTAGTTTCATAAATTCAAACTTACAACATAAATAATACAAAAATTATTACCCTTTATCGTATTTTGAGAAATGATTTTGAAAATGTTAGGTCTATTTAATTGATTACAAGTATTCTAATAAAAAATTGATAGCATAAAATTAATATAAATTAAATAAGAGCCATTGAAAAATATAAACCTAGTTTTTATATTGCTAGATTGACAATAAAAAGGTATATTATTAATTTAATCATTTGTTTTTAGAAACGTTCAAAATTATAAATGAAAATGGCGACTATATGCTTTAAAACTAAATATATACAAGAAAGTTTTATAAAAAAATTAGTAACACGATAATTACTTATTATAATAATTTGGGAAAAATTGACTACTATCCAAAAAGGACATTATATTGGGGGTGTTTGGCTCCCCATTTTTTCTCGAAATAAGCCCTTATTTTCAGAAAAAGTAGGTATGTATGTACTTTTTCTGAAAATAAGTAACTTGTTTTTTATTTTGAAGATAATATTTGATTTTAAAATTCTAAAATAAATATTTATCTTTAAAAAAAATATGAAAATATGTAAAAAAAAATATAAAATAAGTAACTTAATTTAAGTTTAAGTAACCTAAAACGGCCGAACGAAATCATGAAAAGAAATTATAATATGATAATAATAACTTACTAACTCAGTTATACAAGTACATATTAATATAGAAAGTAGGCACTAAGCAATAATTGGGCTAGACTGCTGAAAAATTACCCGAGCTAAACTTACTTTAATGTCTAAAACTACCGGTATTTATCTTTAAAAGCAAAAAATGTAACCGGACTGGAGCCCACCTTAGTCTGAACTAAGGTCCGCCCATGAAACAATCCCTTTGAATTACATGTGCATGGAGCCAATATAAGATTGATAAGATTATTCTCTTATATCTTAATCTATTTCGTGTTATAAATCAATGTTGAGAATTGTAGGGATGTGACGCTTCAATACTACTAAATCATCGAGGGAGCGAAAGATATGCTGAAGTGAGCAAAACACTACGAGGTTTTAACATCATCGATGAGATAAAGTCTGAAGTCGAAAACAAGTGCCCTAAGATTGTTTCTTGTGCTGATATACTCGTGGCAGCAGCTAGAGATGCCACCATAATGGTTGGAGGTCCATTTTGGGAAGTTCCATTTGGACGAAAAGACGGCCTAATTTCCATTGCCAATGAAGCGAACATGGTGCCCCATGGCCATGAAAATGTGACACAGTTAATAAAACAATTTGAAATAAATGGCCTTAATATACTTGACTTGGTAGTTCTTTCCGGATCACATACTATAGGCAGAAGTAGTTGCTCTGCTATACAACAACGATTGTTTAACTATAACAATACCAGAAAATCAGATCCGTCTATTGATATAAGCTACTTGCGTTACTTGAAGAAAAAATGCACTCGATTAGACAATTATGTTCATCTTGATATCGCGACTCCAAAAACTTTTGATGAAGTTTATTATAAGAATCTCGAGAAGAAAACAGGACTATTGTCAACTGATCAACTGCTATACTCTGATCAACGAACTGCATCATTAGTCGATGCATTAGCATCTCAACCGGAACTGTTCATTATTCAATTTGGAGTGTCAATGGTAAAACTTGGAAATGTCGGGGTCCTTGCTGGAAAAGATCAAGGCGAAATAAGACTCAACTGCAATTATGTCAACAAGGCTAAGACCAGCATTCTATAAACTAGTTGATTCTGGATCACTTTTTGTTCTTGACGCTTTTGTTTTGTTTGTTTTTCATCGTTCATGTACCCCAAGTCATATTGATGACATTATTCTCTGTTAAATTTGGAATTTAAAAAATTATTCATAAATAAACAGTGTATATAATTTGAAACTTTTTATATTTATTTTTAATTTTATGCAGTATGACAAAAGTTAATAGCGATATAGTTTGCATCAATATTTTCAAAATTATTTTTATTAAACTACTATTATTTTTAAGTGAAATTTAAATACACAATATTTCTGTTAAATAAAAAATTTAGATAATCATTATTTTAACTATTCTAAGACCCTTTTATGTATGTGTGAGATTTTAAAATTTTATAATAATTCTTTTCTTACAATTTTTTTAAATTTGTAATTGAGTTTTTGAAAATATTTAAATACAACTATTTATTATTCTTCTAATTTGTAAATAATTTTTAAAGTATATTTGGTGTTCTGTTTTTAAAAAGAGTTCAATAAGACTGTGTTCATATATATAATACAATTATGAAAACATTTTATTCTTATATAATCTGTACTTTATAAAAAATATAAATCTAATTAATAAAGAAAATATCCCTGCACGCTTAGTACAAACAAATACTACTATTTAGGCCCAAATGCTAATAGCTTCTAAAAAAACAGTAAATACATACAAATAATTAGTAACCAAACATGTCGCTAAACTTGGCCGGAACCGATACAGAGTCGGCGTCGGAGAGAGGACAAAAGCTACTCAGCCCTTTCCTCTTCCTTGTTACTCTGCCTCTGGACTTGACAAAAAGGTTCTCTTTTTTATTCATCTATCTATCTGTGTGGATTTTTATTTTATTTGATTGAATTTCTAGGATTTGTTGTATGGATTGTGAAATTGAATGTGATTCGAGGTGGTTTGGGGATTGTTATCTGAGAGAGATTTGTGTTTGTGTTTTGATTCAATTTTTGATTTGATTGAATTGATTTTGAAATTGAGTGTGATCGAGGGAGGAGTTTTGGTGATTGACTGTTGTGTTTAATTGGATTGGGTTTTTCTTGTGTTTTTGGAACTGAGTTTGTTTGGAGGTGGTTTCGTGATGATATTTTTTTAGTGGTTGGGATTTTGGGGTTTTATCGTGTAAAGTGTGGGAATTGAAGTATTGATTTGATGAATGGAGTAAGGAGATGGGGGTTTTGATGATTCTATGTATGTGAATTTGAATACGGGGTTTTGGTATTTGCACAAAAGATTAATGATGGTGAATCATATAAGCATGTTCAACATGTTTGATATTTGAAATTGGGGATTTACTCTCTTAGCATCTGGGGCTGCAGGAATTAGTTATTACTAGTATTAAATTATTATTTAGTTAGTTTGGCTTTTAAAATTTTTGATTTGTGGTGGAAAGGTCTTTCCATATTGGTAAGACTGGTGGGAGTTGTTAATTTTAGGGATCTTGGCAAATGGGAGTAAGAAAAAGGTGGCAAGATTTAATGCACACGTCTTCGTAATAATTTGAGGAGATGGGTAGTGTTTGCTTATTTTCTTCAATGCAGTAGCAGTAAATTGTTGAATACAAAAGTAGAAATACAATGAAGAAAATGATCCTTCACGCATATTTGCTTCAATTACTTCTTGATGAAAGAAGAACTTGTTACTATGTAGCCTGTGGACTCTATAAACTTTGGTAATTAAGGCAAGTAGGTTATATAAATTTGGCGGTGCTGAGTTCTTCCTTCTATTTTTATTTCACCCAGTAATTTAGGTGGTGATTTTTTGGACTCAACTGAAATTTTATCTTTTTCTTTTTAGCTTGTAATTTTCAAGGCTATTGATCTGCAAGAATATCTCTGCAAATTCCGATTTGTGCTGTTTGTACTTTGTAATTTAAGGCTCTGTAATTTGATTCATTGCTCAATCAATACCAGTGGCTGTACAGACTTCGTCGTCAACTTCATCTCCCACTAACGGAAATCTTGGGACTGTTAAAGCTCGACTCAACTCAAATGAGGTTAGGGAGTTAATGGAATGTTCAACGAGACAGATCAAAGGGCAAGCGAACTGGATTCCAATATCTCAGGCGAACGACCACTCGAAGATGTCTTGCACAGCACTAATAATAGTGCAGGCGTCTGCAACAATGCTCCCGCTCTATATATCAGAACAGAAGGCTGGGACAGTTGCTGGCTACGTCTCCTACAGGGGGGTCTTACAAAAGTCTCCTACGGGTCTTACAAAAGACCGCATTTCGATCTCTATTGAACAGAGTAGTAGCCCAGGAAGCAGCCCAAGAACGGAAAATATTCTCCTAGGCATGCATCAGATTCGTTCCTCAAAGCTGGCATAATAATCACCCGACTTGAAGTTTTTATACAATTATAAGATGTACATAGATAAGCAAAAGTATCTTTCTGTTATCAATTTCCAAGAAAATAAGAATTATTTACTCTTCAAATTTAGCTCCTGTTTAGTTATTTAGTTCTGTATTGTTTCCATAAGGTTTCCGTTGTTCTTTGGAACACATTTCTCAGTTGATTTTGTTAAGCACAACAAGACCAAAATCTTGTGGCGTGAAACGTGAATCAATCGCAGAGTTAATTTTTTTTGATGCCAATGCTACAGCCTACTGCCTTTTTAGAGAGATTCAACTTGTTTTTATCTACTCCATAGTCGATAGTAGTATTTATTTGTATATAAAATTCTAAAAACCAACCAATCCATCATTAGAAATTGTAATCCCTCTAGTTTTTACAAGGCACACAAAATCTTGATAAAAAGGCAGTGCTCTAATCAATTGAATTACAATGACAGGTTTTACTTAATACTTTCTTTTTGAATAAAAATATTTTCAAGATTCTTTTATTCAAAAAAATATTGAATAAATATTTTATTAAAAGGATAAAGGGAATAAAAGAAGCATATCATAAAAAAAATCTGATTATCTAGAAGATAATTTTAATCAATTATTATAGATTATATTACATTATATTCAAAATCATACTATATTTTATAATTTAAAATACAAAAACGGAAGATTTGGACGTCATGATCTCAATCAATTTGGCGACAGCACACACAAATTAAATATTCTTGTAATAAACACAACTATCCAACTTTAATCCCGTAATAAAGTCAAACGTTACATACTCTACTAGTAGCATTACACACAGTGACACACACAAACATAACAGAACACACAATGGCAAAGAAAGCAGTGTTGATCGGATGCAACTACCAAGGCACAAAAGCTGAACTCAAAGGATGCATCAACGACGTGAAGCGAATGCAACGTTGTTTGATTCAACGGTATGGATTCTCCGATGATGATATAACCGTACTTATAGACACTGATGACTCGTATACTCAACCTACTGGCAAGAATGTTCGCAACGCGCTGTCGAATCTCATCCGATCTGCTTCTTATGGTGATGTGTTGTTTGTTCATTATAGCGGTCACGGTACGCGCCTTCCTGCTGAGACTGGTGAAGATGATGATACTGGCTATGATGAGTGTATTGTGCCTACTGATATGAATCTTATTACTGGTACTATATTATTCTATTCTGTTTTGTTTTGTATGAATCTTATTACTGTAATTTCTTGATTTAGATGATATAAGGATTTTAATGAAGATACAACTATGAGGATTGCGATCGCGTTAGATAATACGGTGATTTTGTAATTTTGGAGTTTGATTTATAGTGTAATTTGTCAATTTTGTTATACGGATGCTTAGTGAAGACAGTGAGTTATTAGGATTGAGATCACAATGAATACAGTGATTTTGTAATTTTGAAGATATTGAAGTGACACTTTAATTGTTAATTGTATTAATAGGGTAGATTATTGTTGTGAATGAGGTCATGAGCAAATTTAACCGTGTTNTTATTATAGATTATATTACATTATATTCAAAATCATACTATATTTTATAATTTAAAATACAAAAACGGAAGATTTGGACGTCATGATCTCAATCAATTTGGCGACAGCTCACACAAATTAAATATTCTTGTAATAAACACAACTATCCAACTTTAATCCCGTAATAAAGTCAAACGTTACATACTCTACTAGTAGCATTACACACAGTGACACACACAAACATAACAGAACACACAATGGCAAAGAAAGCAGTGTTGATCGGATGCAATTACCAAGGCACAAAAGCTGAACTCAAAGGATGCATCAACGACGTGAAGCGAATGCAACGTTGTTTGATTCAACGGTATGGATTCTCCGATGATGATATAACCGTACTTATAGACACTGATGACTCTTATACTCAACCTACTGGCAAGAATGTTCGCAACGCGCTGTCGAATCTCATCCGATCTGCTTCTTATGGTGATGTGTTGTTTGTTCATTATAGCGGTCACGGTACGCGCCTTCCTGCTGAGACGGGTGAAGATGATGATACTGGCTATGATGAGTGTATTGTGCCTACTGATATGAATCTTATTACTGGTACTATATTATTCTATTCTGTTTTGTTTTGTATGAATCTTATTACTGTAATTTCTTGATTTTGTGGTTTAGATGATATAAGGATTTTAATCAAGATACAACTATGTTGCTGTGATATGTATCAAGTACATGGAAACGATAGAACACGGTAGTATTTTATGCTTCAGCAGAAGCGAGTTAGACTATGAGATGAAATTAGGCGATGTGTGTTGACTTTAATATGGATTGAGGTAATCATGTATGCGGAAAGAATGAGTATGAAATTATGAATGCAGCTGTTGTATTATGTCATACCGTATCTTATTTGAGTTGTGGACAACATAATTTATTAATGGAAATACTTAACAAGAAAAAAAAATTACTCATGGAAATGTGTAGGAATTTTTATGCTTTCTAGGTGTGCAATTACTTCATCAACTTACTTCTTCCCGTTTCTTTGTTGTTGTTGTTGGGAGACTTTAGCAAGTAGTAACTATATTAACCGTTCTTATAGCTGACCAATTGGATATTGATGAATTGAAGCTGATTTGGCATTTTATATTTGATCCAGTATGATGTGCAAATAAATAACGAAGAGGAATTTCCATGTATTCTCTTGTTTATAGAATGCTTGTGAATGGCAGCCACTCATATGATGAAATTAAATAATTAATGATAGCTTGTTTGGTAATTTTGAGAGATGATATATTAATCACATGGATGACTATACTAATTATACATCACACTTCCATTGTTCTTTGTATTTTCCCACATTTAAATTGAACAATAATTATAGAATGTCACTTTTAGGGGATACACCCTTCTGATGATGATGATTCTGACTAGTAATAATAACCAGTTCCCCTCATCTATATCAGTCGTATCTATCAGTGGACTTCTCAAAATTGATATGTATATTACTTTTCATTTAAAAATTAAAAGTGTGTGTTTACCTTTGAACTAATTCCCAACTTTCTGTGCAGATGATGACTTCAAACAGCTCGTAGACGAAGTACCTCGTGGTTGCCAAATAACAATTGTGTCTGATTCTTGCCATAGTGGTGGCCTTGTTCAGGATGCTGAAGAACAGATAGGAGAGAGCACCAATACGTCCTCTCAGGGGGGAGGGTCAGGTTTCGGGTTCAAAAACTTTTTGCATCGGACTGTGGATGATGCACTTGAATCTCGTGGCGTTCACCTCCCCTCTAAATTCCGCCCTCGTCACAGGCAGGAAGAAGACTTTGATGACCAAGAAGTTGATTCAGAAGATGGGGATCGAGGCTACATGAAGAGCAGATCCTTGCCTATTTCTACCCTAATTGACATACTCAAACAGAAAACCGGCAAGGATGATGTTGATGTCGGGAATTTGAGGCCAACCCTT
>QRFB01005949.1:23806-38976 GCA_008931105.1 Oenanthe javanica | reverse complement strand
AGAATGACAATGAGTTAACAATCGTTGATGATGACGACCCAATGACCTATAATGAGGCTATAAATAGTATTGACTTTNGTATTATGGCCTTGTCATTGAGAATGACAATGAGTTAACAATCGTTAATGATGACGACCCAATGACCTATAATGAGGCTATAAGTAGTATTGACTCAGAGAAATGGCTAAGTGCCATGAAATCCGAAATGGATTCTATGTATACCAACCAAGTATGGACTTTGGTTGAAGCACCCAAGGATGTGAAACTTGTAGGGTGCAAATGGATATACAAAAGAAAGATTGGAGCGGATGGCCAAGTGGAGACCTATAAGGCCAGGCTCGTGGCAAAAGGATTCAAACAAAGGCAAGANTTCGGTGATAACTATGACCACCCTTATGTAACTCTCAAAATAGAGCTACTCTTTTAAAAACCTAATTAAACGGTTGACTACCGATTTACAAATTTGAAAATACAGTCATCATTTTAAAATTTTGTACAAACTTTGACCATCAAAATTTAACTTACTCTTATAAGTGTTATTGACATTTTGGTGTCTTAAATTGAGTTTCATAATCGAAGAAGCAATTATCTGAACTAGCTTGCAAGCCAATTTTACCAACTGATGAGGTGATATTAAACTCAATCCATGACCACTTTTAATTCAAACGATTCTATTTATTTTTTTGTATTTTCAAGTACTTGAGTTTTTTAACCATAATTTCTTGTATTCAGGTTGAATTTCTTTATAATATGTCCTGATCTTCACTGCGAAAATATATAGCATATTATTCTATGATCAGTCCGAGATTGTATTTGGCTTTCCTTATCTTTTGCGTTTGTAGAAGAAAAAGTTCAGAACAAAGCTTGTGTAGCTCTGTGCCAAGATATATCTGATACTGAATTTTCTTTCAGGGGGGTGTTGGAGGATATATTTGCTCGATACAGCAACTTAGCTTTCCTTGTCCAGAATATTTTGAACGATTGTTTGGAATTGCCCCCAGATTTCCTGAAAGATTATAACAATATCAGGAGCTCTGATTTTTTAGTGTCATTATACTATTTACCAGCTTCTGATATTGGGAATTCCGGGAAATCAGAACACGAGGATGGAAATGTAGTGACATTTGTGTTACAGGATGATATTGGAGGTCTGGAAGTACTCCATAATGGTGAATGGATCCCGATACCTCCAGCCCCAGGCACGTTAGTAGTCAATGTAGGTGATGTGATCCAGGTACGTAATTTTCCAACATAAACTGAACCTTAGACTGCTTGAATCATAGTCATTTCATGTTTCCACAAAATCGCATGTGTATGTGTGTAAAATTTTTATTAGCAACATACGGTGCTTTAGCAACCACGGACCCATAAGAAAAATTGAGTGGGGAACCATATAAATTATAATATATTATAAATAATTAATATAATATTATTATAAACTATAATAAATTATATACAAATATTTTCATTAATATATATATTTTTTAAATATTTATTCCATTTTATTGATAATATTGATATATATTTTCTCTTTCCTCCTCATTATTACTAATATTTTTCATTCTTTTTTCTTATTTTTACAAATTTTGTGGAACATTCATAATTTTTTAATGGGGTCACAATAACCATAACTTTATAATTTAACTAGTAAAATCAAAATTGAGTGAGGCCTCTCCCCCACTACTTTGCATGTTGGTCCGTCCCTGTTAGCAACCATATCTTCGCTAACAGTATCAAAATGTTAGTACGAAAATATTCTGGTGAGATTAGAATCAGAGAGATTAGTGTGCTCTGTCCTAGCCGCCTAGCCTCTGTATATCTGCTGCATATTATCTACATCTAACATTTTTCTTTCTATAATTGCGCTGTTGGATGGGAATTGGTGTCCGAAAGGTGTTGAGCAACAACAAATTTAAGAGTGCAACACACAGGGTGGTGAGACCGATAAGAACAACGAGAAATTCATACGCGTTTTTTTACAATTTAGACGGAGACAAGTGGGTAGAGCCATTGCCAAAATTTACTACAGAGATCGGTGGGCCACCACAATACAAAGGATTTTATTACAAAGATTATGTCAAGTCCAGGGTAATGGACAGGATAAATCCTCCTGCTAGGTTGGAAGATCGTTTCTGCATTAAGCATTATGCAATTCCCACTTCTGGAGGAGTGTAATAATTTATGGGATTGCTTCTTGTACATTTACAATGTCTTACCAATAGACTAACAAGTAAAGCTATTGTGGCACCTTAATCATAATCATAAATGTTAAGATAAAGTTTATATAGTTTTTTTTTTAAACAAAAAGTTTATATAGTTATATTGTAATTTTTTTATTTTCAAATTTCAAATTTCTGGCATATGTTAATGTTAGCATAACTATTTAATAGATTTGGCTCAACAAATATATTATTGCTCAAAAGAGTAGCTTCTACAAAGTTGGGGAAATTTGTCGTAGCACGTCCAATGTGATCTCAAAAGAGATGTTATTTCTAAAATATTGCATCGATTATAGAATAATAGCACTTCAATGCAGTGCTAAGAAATATGTTAGAATAAAAAAAATGTTATATTTAGTTTTATATTTAAAACGAAATACATATGCAGTTATAATTCTCACATGGACATGCAATTGAGAAATCGGAGAGAAATAGATATCAAATAAGTTTCATTGTTCATCTAGTTATTTGTACTTCTGTTCATCCTTCATTCTACTCCATTAAAACCTTATATATGTATTGCATAGGTTCCATCTGTTTAATTTTATTTTTATGTAAATTGATGTTCCAACCACCTAACAAGAAATACATACTCAAGAAAGAAATGATGTCTCAACTGCAATGTCAATCTACATTGATGAATGATCTGTTTAATATTGTACTTGTTCTCATAAACCAGCTCAAACAGAAGCTACTTCATGTTTTGGTATTGGAGCAAACAACAAAAAAGTGGCCACCAAACTAGCCAAAAAAAACAAAAAAGTGGCCACCTTCCGGTCCCACCAAAGTGGGATGAGCCACTTCGTTCTATGTCTCTTTCTTTGACTTCGTAACGATACAAGTGACTTGTTTGATTTTTTATGGTTAAATTTACTAAACTTTAACGAAATATTACATATCTATACTATATTTTAAAATTTTGATGATCCTTTGTCGGAACATCCTATTTTAATTAAACAACTATTTTCTAATAATTTTTAAATATTAATTTCTTAATTAAAACACATATATCACTGTAATTTCCTAAGTAAAACACATATCTAAACAAAATACTCAAACATTATCCTATTAATAATTGTTTAGTTATTGGATTTCTCATAACTAAAATATATCATTATCCTATTAAAATATCTATACTATATTATTAAAACTCAAAGATTAAAAGTTTGGTAGTCCTTCGTCGGTATTTGGGCCGAATAGTTATTATTGTGTCTAATTTTTAAACATTAATCTCCTAATTAAAATATATGTAAAACATTGGGCCTAATTTTTAAACAATAATCTCCTAATTAATATACATCTCACATTAATCTCCTAAATAAAATACATCTCTAAACAAAATACACAAATATTATCCTATTAAAATACAAATAGTTTATATGAAAAATTATATTAAATATATACGTATAATATTAAATAAAATTTAAATTATTATTATAAAAATAAAAATATATTCAAATTATATAAAAAAATATTAAAACAATTCGATCCGTGTATCGCACGGGTATAAGCTAGTATTATATAATTGTAAAAGATTAAAAAGTTATATTATTAGAAAATATATTTAATTTATTTAAAATGCAATTTTCAATTTTAAAAAATTATAAAAAATTAATTGTTAATCATCAGTAAAAATTTGATCAATTTAACTATTAAAAATCAAACAAGAAACTTAATTGGAATGGAGTCAATAATATTGTGGTTGAATTACGCAGAGAGAGAACATGTACCAGAAGCAGAATACGCGTTCAGCCAAAGCTTAAACGATATTGTTTTGTTTTATATGATTTTATAAGTTTGATTTATATACAGGGCCAAATACGTAATCGACATTTCAAAAGATAGTTTTACAATTTTTACATCGGTGACTCTACCTGTATTTTAAACGGTAAATAATAATGAATAATTTATTCGGTAGATAAAAAGGTGAGATCTTTTATATTATGCTCAAAATTTAATTTGAATTATTCTTAATGTTTCAGTATTTATTAAGTCTGATTTAGTTTGTATGAGTAGAGGCTTATTTATTATTTTTATTTGTTTATAAGAAGATAATCTTAATCTAAAAATTGTTGTTGTTGATTAACGAGAAACTTTTAGAGTCTGTTCGGTTAAACTTAATATTGTGACTTATGACTTAAAGTGACTTAACGTGATAAATCGGGAATTTAAAATGCATGTTTGGGTAATTGTTATAGATCAAAAACTAGGATGTAGTTATTGCGTTGTGTGTCGGAGCTTATTGAGTTTTAATGGCTGAGCTTGTATTTCGTAGCTTATTACTGCCCTCACAAGATGCCTACGTATTTCAAGCGTATTGAGAATGAAGACAAAACGTAGTTCTAAGAATGAGGGGTTAGACCTTTTATATAGACGTAGAGAGTCTAAGAATTAGAGTATGTTTAGGAACCTTGATGGCTAAGGAGATTCCTAGAAGGATTCTAGATCATTTTTGTAATAGAAGTGGTTTCCATGTAGGAATATGTTTCCTTGTTGATTAAGGTATCTTGGGGGCTACTCATTGGAGTAGTTTCCATGTAGTTGGACTGTTCCCTTGTTAAGGTTTCTAGATCTTTCTAGGATGAAGGTTTTCAACAGGCTTCTTGAGCCCTTATTGAGACTTTATTAATTAATTACGAAATTAATTAATAATAAAGGCTTAATGGGCCTAAGGTTTCAACAGAGTTTGTGGGCTGGACTTACAAATTCAGTTGATCCTTGGATTACAGATTGAGTTAATCCTAGGATTTATTTCCCTAGTTCGTTTCAAGGGCCCAAGCCTTTAGACCATACTAGGTTTAATTAATGCTACATTAATTGTGTCTTTAGGGCTTACTTTTAGCCCATATCATTTACCGCTAACTTCTGTAAAGTGTGCAACATTTTGTAGAAGTTAAGGCCCATAGACTTTGTCGTTGAAGTCAGTCTTAGTTAGTGGCTTCCCTTGTTTTGTTAAGATCCATCTTATCTTTGTGGGTTTATTTGTAAGAGAATTTACCTTATTTATTTGTACCCACAAGTATTTTTCTAGGAATCTTCCTCTATTTATAGAGAATTTTCCACAATTTATTTGTACCCACGGGTATTTTTCCAGGAATTTTCCTCTATTTATAGAGGATTTTCCACAATTTATTTGTACCCACAAGTATCTTTCTAGGAATATCCCGCTATTTATAGAGAATTTTTCATAATTTATTTATACCCACAGATATTTTTCTAGGAATTTTCCTCTATTTATAGAAAATGTTCCCTAATTTATTTGCTATTTAAATCATTTTTAATGATTTTTTTAGCATTTTCCAGCATTATTTTCGACCAGGGATCCTAGTCGATTTCGACTAGGATCCTGGTCATTTCTAGGCTTATCTAGGAATCATGGTCGAACTGGATTCCTGGTCGATTTTTACCAGGATCCTGGTCGATTCTAGGCTGCTTCGGAGTCCTGGTTGAGCAGGGTTCCTAGTCGATTTTCGACCAGGATCCTGGTTGATTTTAGACTTTAATGGAACCCGGGTTGTCAAGGGTTCCTGGTCAAATTTTGACAGGTATTCTAGTCAATTTTTGCCTTAGTTGGAATCCTGGTCGAATAGGGTTCCTAGTCGTTTTTAGTGGCCAACTTGTATCCTGGTCGAATGGGGTTCCTAGTCGATTTCTACTTGGATCCTGATCGTTTTTATGCCACTTTCGAGACTCTAGTTGATGGTGATTCCTAGTCGATTTTAGGCCATCGATCGGTCTCTAGTCGAATGAGATTCTTGGTCGAACTTAAGCCACCAATTGACTTCTAGTCGAGTGGTGTTTTTGGTCGAATGTAGGGTCAAACTTGCACCTAGTCGTTGAGGATTCCTGGTCATTCATCCGACCAGGATCCTAGTTGTTTATAGTATCAATTGTGGCACTTAATCATTGAGGATTCATGGTCGATTTTTGGCCACTTCTAGGCTTCTAGTCGATAGGGGTTCCTGGTCGATTTTAGTAAAAGGCTCATGAATTTGGTGGTTTAACTGGCCTTGGCCCATTTTACTTTTCCATATTTTTTAGTCCACCTCAATTTTTGGGCCAAAGGCCTGCATGGCCCAATTACTTTTGGGCTCGATTTGTGATGGCTATAAGAATTTTAACCGATTGAGCTTCCGTTTTTATCGGCTATAAATTAGTGAAGTGAGAACTTCATTTTCACTTCTCACTTTCTTAGCAAATTTCTCTCAAAAACTTCTCTCTAGAGTTCTTTAGCAAAGGCGATTCCCGGCGATCTTTTCTGATCAACCTTCATCTTTTCTATCATGTTTTGAATATCCATAACGGATTCCCAGGATGCTTCTCAACAAAGATTTCTTGCCAGGGCGGCGAAAAGAGGTAACGTTGTTACCTTGAACTCTACCTTTTCCTCAATTTATGATCTTCTACAAACTATGGGTGATGAATTCCCTACCCAGGCCGAGTTAGATGCCTCTAGGTTTACTAGCACCTTCAATAATCAGATTCATTGTGACAAATTTACAAAGTTGTACAAACTTCCTCCTGGGTGCAAAATCGTTTTTGCCGAGCCCGGAGATCGGGCCTGTCATTGAAGGCCCACTAGGCCGTGTATTTTTAGAGATCCCCTTCTAGATGGGCTTAGATTCCCTTTTCACGAATTTGCAATTAGGTTACTTGTAGAAATTAGGATAAACCCATGTTAATTGAGCCCAAATTCGTGACAGACCCTTCTTTGTTTTATAGTTTTATGTCTTAGGATAAACTATCTCCTTTCAGTAGTTGTCTTTAGATGTATTTTTCAATTTAAAAACAACCCATTAAATATATTGGGTTGGGTCTATATAAGCCATAGGCTAGGGGTGAACCCAATCTTTAGCAATAAGTCTATACCTGACTCCAACCAAGATTAGAGAAGGGGTTTTTTATACTTGGAGTGGGAAGGTGGAGATTGGGGCACCCTTTTTAGGCACAAATTTTGCAAAGTCAAAGATGGGAATCCGAGCCTGATCCAGCTGACTCCCGAAAAAAAGCTTATTATTACTGACTTGGGCCAGGATAAGGGCTTGACCCATCACAGGAAGAATTTTCTTTGAAGGTCGTGAGTCTTTCTCATGTTTCTGATAATGGTACTTTTCTTTTCTTGACTTGTTATTTCTTTTCAATTTTTCCGAGTCCAACGGTTTATTTTCTTGTTTATTTTGCAGTTGCGGAAAATGTTAAATTTTATTTTGGCGTGGGTGATCAAGAGACCCACAAGATGAGGAAGGCCCAGAGGCTCTCGAAGGCCTAATTAAGGAGCCCAATCTTCCTCGATTCCTTCAGCTTTGTGACAAGGCCCAGGGAAAGAGGCCTTGGGTTGATGAAGAGGAAAACCTAGAAACCGCGGCTTGGAGGCCCAGTTGGGGTTGAAGGAGGCAAGACACCGTCGTCGGGAGTATCCTGAACTCCGTCGACTAGTCACAGAATTATAATCCTCCGGTCGACAAGGCCAAGATTGTCCTGAAAACGGACAAGAAGAGGCGGAGACTTTGGGGGCCCAAGCCGTTGCCATGGTAAGGTCCATTTATTTCCCAATTTTTTACTTGGTCACTTTTTGATTTTTCTAGTTTTTCACCATATCATGCTTTTGAAACAGGTCAATACTTATTTTCAAACCATGGCCCATCAGGCCAAGACTTGGCGCTTCTCGGAGAAGGCCCAAAGGAAGGTCAAGGCCAAGGCCGAGGCAAATGTGGCCGTTCTCGAGAAGAAGCTGCTCGAGAAGGAGCAGGAGTTGGTGGCGGCCCACGCTGAGCTACAAGAGTTAAGGTCCAGGAAAAAGGCTGTGATTGACGAGTACATGGAGTCGGAAGAATTCTATGCTTTCATGGATAAACATGACAACATGGTTTTTCCATCGACTTGTGCTCAGACTTGGAAGAAGTGCCTCGACGCCGTCTTAGCCAAGCACCCTGACCTTTTTGATCCGGCCGACTTCCCTTGTCCTTTGGGTCAGCCATTGGCCTTGACTTCTACCCCTGGAGGGACAGGTTTGGGAGACTTGTCGGGTGGTGAGGCCCTAGACGAGTATGATCGGGTCTTCAATTCTATTCCCGAGGCTGAGGAGAATGCTCGGAAGGAGGTAGAAAGAGAAAAGAAGACATGGGAGGATGAGGATGAGGATATCGAAGACCTCCTTTAGTTTCTTTCATTTTCCCCCGTATTTCTTGTATTCCTTGTATTTCCTTTATGTTTTTAACTTATGTAACTCAAAGACTCTTTATTTATGAAAAGTTCCTTATTATTTGTTCTTTTCTTTTTCGCTCCTTAGCATATTTGATGAAATATACTTTTCGAGCATAAAAGAACAAATAAGACTAGACGTTACTCAGAGTGCCAACTGGGCTAAATTTTGTTCTTTTTCTTGCCTTAGTATATTTGATAAAATATACTTTTCGAGCATAAAAGAACAAATGGGAATAGATATTAAAGTGCATATCCAGGCTCGATCTTATTCCTTTATCATAAAGGAACTTAACAAAGATTGCCAATCTAGGCTAAAGACACATGTTTTTGAAAATGCCACAAGGCTGAAAAGTTTATTAATAATGCCTTCGAGGCTAAAGTGGGCACAACCCTTACAAAACGAAAATCATGTTTGGAGCGAAAGGCTATTACGTCCTAATGGTTTCATAGAACCTTATTTCTACTTAGTTCTCACTAAATATAAGAACTCATAGTTGAATCCTTTAAGCATAATAAACCTTCAAGTTTCACTACACCATAAATGACCTATCGCAACGCCATCCTAGTGAATGTTGCTAGAATATGTTACCTTAGTTATACCACTTCTACCCTACCGCAACATTTTGTTTTTTATGTTAGCTTAGCCACAAAATTGGTGTTGCCTTAGCTAGAAAGTGTTCAAGGTTGCAACATATATGCAGAAATGTTAGCTTAGGCTATTAAAAGATGAATATATTATTTTTTACATAAAATTAAAGGTAAAAGTAATTACTTGTATTAAATAATCAAGTTTTTTTTAATAATTTTATCTTTTAATTCTAGATGTATTTAAATTATGAAAATATAATTATTAAAAAATTTGAAAAAATAACAATTTAGAATATGAGTGGAATATTATTTATAAATATTAACTAAGATATTTTTTATTAAAAATAAATAAAAAATACATTTTAATAAAAAAAATGAGACGGTAGCATAGCTAGCACAAGTGAAAGTTAATGAGCGGCAATTGATTTTTACTAACCCGCCCAAATTTTTACTCACATTTTTACTAACCCGCCCAAATTAAAACTAGAAAACAAGTGAAAAAAGTAAAAATTCCGTAATGTGTGGGAGGCACAAAATAGTGATAGATAGATATATATGACGTAGCAATTTCAATTGGCGCCGCCGGACGACCTAAATACCTGAAAATAAAAAAGAGTGAACCATCGTCACCGGAGGTACTATGTCTATACGTATATTTATATCTATATTTGCTATTACTATTTCAACTCTCTCGTTCTGTCGATCGATGCGAACACTTGATTGATTTATGCTATATCTTTATCCCGAGAGAGAGATTTACATGTGTTTTTTTTCCTTTTCGTCACACTGAGTCGAGGACTCGGCAGAGTTTTATTTAAATACTTTGAACTATGGACTGGTACTAGTTGATTAGATGGTGGTCAATTACTAATAATTTTTTTCCCTATAGGTTATTTTTTCAAAAATGGCAGATTAGAGCTCACTCACTCTCTCAGTCGTCTCTTTCCTCTCTCACTCACTCACATTAGAGCTCAATTGGTTACTAGATTTCAAATTAGGGCTCAAGTGGTACATCTCTATCTCTTCCGTCTCTCTCTCAGTTCATCTCTCTCATCTCTCGCTCAATTGCTTACTAGATTTCCAATTAGGGCTCAATTGGTTGTTATATTTCAAATTGGTTTTGAGGGGTCGAGGCTTTGTATCTTTAAACCAGGACTTTGTTTCTTCAAATCAGGGCTTTGGTTCTTCATTTTTATTTCATTTACAGCTCCTTTTCACTTAAACTACATCTAATCAAACTCTATATTTGATTTCAGTTGGGGCTTCTCTTCAGTTCGGGCTTCTCTTCAGTTGGGGGTTCTCTTTAGTTGGGGCTTCTTCAGGTATTTTTGATTTTCAGTAGATGCATGTTGCTTTTTTTTTGTTGTTATTTTTGGCTTTTATTTTTGAATTAAATAGATTTATGCTTTTTTGTGGTTTTTATTTTTGATGTTAAACGGTTTTAGTTTTTGTGGATTTATTTTTTTGTTGACTGAGTTTATGTCTGATGTGACTTTTTTTTAATGTTAAATGGTTTTGTAGATATATTTTTGTGTTGATGTTAAATGGTTTTTATTTATGATGTTAAACTCGGTTTATGTGAGTTTCGTACTCCTATGCATCAAAACTAATTAGTTTATGTGACGTTTGTTTTTGTGATACATTTGGCAAGTAAAACTAATCTTTCTGAAGCCTACACTTATCATCTATGGAGCTTCTTATATATGTCATATGTGCGATGCTAGACTAAATAAGTTTTGAACTAGTAATATTGATATTTAAGAGTGTGTCATAACGAATTATATTATTAGTACTTCAGTAGAAACTTGTTTATGTTATAACTAGACGCTAGTAATTGGATAACCATGCTCAGTAGTGCTTCATATGTTAATTTTATATGATAAAAAAATGTAAAATTAACAATATCTTAGATCATATAAGATAGCTTGAATTGTCTTAATTGTAGTGATGGACGACGTGGATAATACTTGGATAAACCTTCCAAAATATAGTCAACAGTATATCAGGGGAATAAAAGCATTTATACAGAATGCATTCCCTGACTTGGCCGTAGGTGATGAAATGACATGCCCTTGTAAAAAATGTAAGAACATCAAGTGGCATAATCAGGACCTTATATATGATCATCTCATCTGCAACGGCCCTTCGCCATTGTACTTGGAATGGATTGTAGAAGTTTCACATATTCCTCTCCCAAATTACGAGGATCTGGATTTAGGGAATAATACAAATTTTGGAGATAATCTAGATGAGATGTTTCATCAGCCTTATGGACCAAATGCCGATGCTAAAAAATTGTATGCCCATCTTGAAGAGGGAAAACAACCCTTATATCCAGGCTCCAAAAAATTTTCAAGATTAAGTTTCATTATCCGACTTTATTCCTTAAAGTGTGTTCATGGAATCACGGAGGCTGGATTTGGGGATATATTAGAGCTTATCAAAGAAGCTTTTCCAGAGGCAAACATACCCTTGTCTTTCAACGCTGCGAAGAACATAATTAGGGATTTAGGGCTCGATTATCAAAAGATACACGCTTGTCCAAACCATTGCATGCTCTATTGGGGAGAAAATGAAAATGAAAACTCTTGCAAAACTTGTGGTAATTCAAGGTGGGTTGTAGTAGAAAAGAAAGGGACCAGTGATGATGATACGAAGAAGACGATTCACAAAGTCCCTGCAAACGTGATGCGGTATTTTCCACTACGACCAAGGCTGCAAAGATTATTTATGTGCAAGGAGTATTCAGAACTTATGGTATGGCATGCAGTTGGACGTAAAATGGATGGAAAACTTAGACATCCCGCTGATGGGGAGGCTTGGAAGACAATGGACGCAAAATACCCTCACTTCTCGTCCGAAAATAGGAACATTAGATTGGGTGTAGCAGCTGATGGATTTAATCCTTACCGATCGATGAATATAAATCATAGTACTTGGCCAATTATTTTGGTGAATTACAACCTTCCACCTTGGTTGTGCATGAAGCCAGAAAATCTTATTCTCTCAACACTTATATCTGGTCCAGATTCCCCTAAGAATAGCATCGATGTGTATATGCAACCTCTAATGGCTGAGTTGAAGGAGTTGTGGGATGAAGGCGTAGAAACATATGATGTTTGTACTAATCAGAATTTCATCTTACGTACAAGTGTTTTATGGACAATAAGCGACTTTCCTGGATATGCAATGTTATCCGGCTGGAGCACGAAAGGTTATTTTGCATGCCCCGTGTGCAATTATGAGACTTCTGCAATGTACCTAAAACATAGTAAAAAAATGTGCTACATGAGGCATAGAAGATTTCTTGATGCCGGACACAAGTGGAGGCTCGATAAAAAAAGGTTCGATGGTCAAATAGAATTGGGGCAGCCTCCTGAATTTTTATCAGGAACAGACATAGAAGAACTATTGTCTAATTTTCAGAATGACTTTGGAAAGAAGAAAAAGGAACGAGGCCGAAAAAAGGTGAAGAAGGTTGATTCGCCGTTCAAGAAGAAGTCGTTATTTTTCAGCTTGTATTGGAGTCAAAATGTACATCGACATAATATCGATGTCATGCATATCGAGAATAATGTTTGTGATAACATTCTTGGCACTTTGTTGAACATTGCAGGAAAGACAAAGGACCATGTCAATGCTCGTTTAGATCTGCAAGAACTTGGCATTAGGAAGGTCCTTCATCCCGTTCAATCAAATGATGGCAAGCACCTTGAAATTAGGGCTGCCATATTTGACATGACAAATATCGAAAAGGATCTATTTTGCTCGGTGCTGAAAAATGCTAAATTGCCATATGATAGTACATTTAATATCTCTCTNTGACAAATATCGAAAAGGATCTATTTTGCTCGGTGCTGAAAAATGCTAAATTGCCATATGGTAGTGCATCTAATATCTCTCGGTTTGTGCATACTAAGGAGAGAAAAGTGTCCGGCTACAAGAGTCATGATGCTCATTTTGTCTTGCACTACTTGTTGCAATTTGCAGTTAAAAAATCATTAAAGCCTCAGGTTGCCATACCTTTTATCAGATTAGGGCTTTTTTGAGAGCTATTTGGAACAAAGTCATCGACTTAAGTGAGATCAAAAGCCTGCAAGAAGAAATTGTGGAAATTATATGTCAATTTGAGACCATATTTTCACATGCCTTCTTCGACATAATGATCCATTTGCTAATTCACTTATGCAAAGAATTAGAATATGGCGGACCGGCAAACCTTCGTTCCATGTGGGCAATTGAGCGCTATTTATGCAAACTTAAATCTTATGTGCGAAACAGAAGTAAACCAGAGGGTTCTATCGCTGAGGGTTACCTGGCAGAAGAATGCTTGACATTCTGTTCAAGATTCTTGGGTGGCGATGCAGGATCAAAAATCACCCCGTCTGCCAAGTTTGAAAGTTTTCCAGAAAAGTTGGAATATCATATTGGTACAAGAAGAAATAAAGATGGGAAAGCTATTCATTTAAAAGAATCTCAATGGATGGCAATTCATCGTTATATCCTATTCAACTCTGGAAACAAAGATGTAGAGCAATTAATTGAGTAAGTTTTGACTCCTACCTTAATTATTTTAATTATAGAAGTAGCATCTATTTTTAGATGTTTAAACTAGCAAAAATTGCAGGGAGCATCAAGTTGTAGTAGATGTTCAAGCAAAGTCAAGAAAATATAAAAGGGCAAGAGAACATACAGAAGATTTTTGGAAGTGGATGAAGGAAGAGGTTGACAAAAAGGGGAATATTTCGAAAGAATTAGAAGTGCTTGCAATGGGCCCTAATCGAGCAGCGAAGAAGTACAGTGGATATGTAATCAATGGATACAGATTCCATACAAAAAACAGAGATGCTAAATGTACAACACAAAACAGTGGGGTTTTTTTGACGGCTGTGACTACTAGTTTTGCAAGCTCAAAAGATACGAACCCAAAGGTCGGCGATGTCAATTATTATGGAGCAATTGAAGAGATATTAGAGGTTGATTATTGGGGAGAATTTAATGTAGTACTGTTTAAGTGTTGTTGGTACCAAGAAGAAAAGGATTTATATGGGCTCATCCGTGTTAATTTTAACAGACCACACCACAAATCTGATCCCTACGTAATGGCTTCACAAGTACAACAGGTATTCTATGTAGAAGATCCTATTGAAAAGATGATGTATAATGTCATCAAAAAAGTGCCGAGGGACTGGTGTGATGTCGAAAGAGATGATACAAATGAAGGTCGGAAAGATGAAGATCCACTTTTACATGATATACGCATTGGTCCAGAAGTTGAAAATGAAGTCATAGAGGCTACTTGGTGTCGGGACGATGTTCCAGCTAGACAAATTCTCATCAAGCATGACATAGTCAAAGAAGCTGCCTAAATTTCTAAATCAAATTGTTTTATTCAATATAAGTGACATCAATCGAATTTTGTCATCAAATATCTGGTTACTACCTTAAGATGTCTGAATGTTTAATGTTTAAGTGTTTGCTGCACCATTTTATTATAAATTGATCTTCTGTAATTAATTGTTCAAGTGCTTGATATCTCCCTCCCTTTATAAATTGAACTTGTTAACTTAATTAGTTAAGCGGTTGATGTCTCCCCCCATTTAATTGTTAAGCTTGATGCTTTGTTCTTACTTCTAATATATTTCCATTTCCAATTTTTTTATAGGATGGAAAAATGCATTCATCTCAGATTCCACCACCAGGGTGAATTCCAGAGTACACGATATGCTGGTGGGAAGGAGACTGTTGTGATGTACGTCGATCCCGACTTATTTTCATACACAGTACTGATGGAGCATGTCAAGGATGACCTTGAATATTCTGAAATTGGCGGTATTTATGTAAGCACGGGAAAGTTGGGGAATTGGAAGTTGGTGACAAATGATTCTGATTTGTTTCCATTAATTGAAAAGGCCGAAAATTGTGACCACCTTGATTTTTACGTGGACAATGTCATTGATATCAATGTCGAGCCAATTAAGCAAATGCAACCACATGTAGTCATAAGGCCAAGGCATAATCTACTTGTAGGTCTGTACTATAATACATCTTTTTAAATATAACTCTCGTGCCTGCTCTTTTAAATATAGCTCATAAATTATCATGAATCTATATATGTCATAAATTGTGGTTTATAATTAGTTTGATACAACCATGTAT
>QRFB01005949.1:10821-20973 GCA_008931105.1 Oenanthe javanica | reverse complement strand
CACCAAAATTGTCAACTAATGCTCCAACAGACACGTATGTGAAAGAGTTGACGACAAAGATAAAGCAAGGCCTTGCTGCTGAAGTCGATGAAAAAGTCAAGCAAATTCAAGCAGATGTTCATGAGCAGGTCAACAAAAAGGTGCAACAAAACCTGACATCAGTTCTTAAAAAACTTGGAGAAGCAAACCCAAACATCACAATTGATGTTGAGGAGTTGTGTGCTAATGTTCAAAGTGACAATGACGATGGTACTCCTATGACTAGCTTCTAGTTTATCCTGCATATGTTCAGTTTAGCTTCTGGTTTAGCATGGTACATCTATTTTAAGTTTAGCATGCATATTTTGCACTAGTATGGATATATATTTGTAGTTGGTTAAATTAAATAGTTGGTGTTGGTACTAGTATGGATATATATTTGTAGTTGGTTGGATTTGATATTGGTTGTATTCTGGATTTGATGTTGGTTGAATTCTAGATTTGATGTTGCTTTGTATGTTTGAAATGATTTATTCAAATGAACAGCTCATTTTGGGAAGTATTATATATTAAAAGTAGATATATCAATGTTTTTATGGTAAAATGTTGCAGTAGCTTGGTTAAATGTTGCAGTAGCTTGACAAAATGTTGTAAAATTTTATTGTTGCAGTAGCTTAGTGAAATGTTATAAAATTTTATTCCAACAAACTGTTGCCATAGGGGAAAAAGTGTTGCCAATCTGACTGGGCCCACATTGCCACGTGTCATCTATAAACACTGCCACGTGTCAGCTATAGTGGGTCCCATAGTGGGGCCTACATTACCACGTGTCAGCTACAAACAGTGCCACATATCAGCTATAGTGGGTCCCACAGTGCCAGATGTCAGCTATAAACACTGCCACGTGTCAGCCATAGTGGGTCCCACTGTTTTAAAAAAAAACAATTACTCTAAGGTAACATAAATTTTATGTTGGTGTAGGACAATAAAATGTTGCCTTACATAGTCTTTCCTAACATATTTTTTATGTTGCCTTAGGCAGAGTGAATGTTGCCTTAGATACCCTAAGGCAACATCGAAAAAACTATCATATAAAAGATGTTGCCTTAGCCCTTTTAGTGGCCTACAGCGACATATTGACCCCTTACTGCAACATAAATTTTATGTTGCAGTAGGATGTTTATGGTGTAGTGTGCATGCCAAGTCCTTGGCACCTCAACATCTTCTAGGATTTTAAGGATGTATGATCCTCCTCCCTTAACTTGTTTTATCTTGTACGACCCTTCTCAATTGGGGGCTAACTTCCCTTTGGGGCCTACTCCGGAAGCTTCAGCTTTCCTGAGGACCAAGTCCCCTTGTCTTAAAAATGTTTCTTTAACCCTCAGGTTGTAATAGAAAGATGACTTCTTTTGGTATTCAATGATCTTCGCATGAGCCATGTCTCTGACTTCGTCAATCAAGTCTAATGCAAGTTTCAGCCCTTCCTCATTTTCCTCAGGCTCAAAGGCCTTGATTCTCGGGGATACATATGATATTTCGACTAGGAGAATGGAGTTGCATCAGTAGAGACTTTATGAGTGGTTCTGTATGTCCAGAATATTGGCAAGAGCTCATCCACCCATATGCTAGTAGAACGCTCGATCCTTTTCTTGAGTCCATCAAGGATGATTCGATTGGCTACCTCAGCCTGACCGTTTGCTTGGGGATGTGCAACAGATGTGAAGCATAGATTGATGTCATTATCCTTGTAATACTCCTTGAATTCTTCATTGTTAAATTGTGTGCCATTGTCCGTTACCAGGATTCGTGGTATTCCGTACCTACATATGATGTTTTCCCAGAAGAATTGAGCTACTTGTTTTGTGGTTATCTTGGCTAGTGGCTTAGCCTCAATCCATTTAGTGAAGTAATCAATTGCAAAGATTAGGAACTTTCTTTACCCTCTAGCCATTGGAAAAGGTCCTAGGATGTCCATTCCCCACATTGCAAAGGGGATGGGGAATTGATGGATGTCAACATCTCAGGAGGTCGTCTGACGACTGGTGCATGCCTCTTGCACCTGTCACATCTTCTCACATAATCTTTCGAATCTTTTAATAAGTCAGGCCAATAAAAGCCAAGATGGGTGATTTTGTGAGCCAAAGCTCTGCCCCCAAGGTGTTGGCCAGAAATTCCTTCGTGTACTTCTTTCAAAGCCTCATGGGCTTCATCCGGCCTTAGACATTTTAAGTATGGAATAATAACATATATCTTATAGAGAATTCCATCAATAAGAGCATACCTTAATGCCCTCACAGTAAGTTTTCTGGCTTCCATGGCATTGGCAGGCGTCCATCCAGATTGAAGGTGGGCCTTAATTGGGTCCATCCAACAACTGCCCATACTTATCAGGGCTACTATCTTTGCATTGATGATGGGGGTCTTCAAGACTTGGAAGTAGACATTTCCCATATGTTCATCCACTTCCGATGAGGCGAACTTTGATAAGGCATCGGCCTTTACATTCTCTTCTTTAAGAACATATTCCATTTGACATTCTTCAAACTGAGTCATTATAGCTTTTACTAGTCGGAGTTATTTAACCATGATTTCTTCTCTTGCTTCAAACTCCCCATTTACTTGGGATATTACCAGCTTCGAGTCTCCGCAGACTTTGAGGTATTTGGCATTTAATGCCTTGGCCAAGCCCAGACCTGCTATCAGAGCTTCATATTCAGCTTCATTATTGGTTGTTGGAAAATCAAGCTTAATAGCATACTCAATAATGAATCCATCGGGACTTTGCAGCTCCAAGCCTGCTCCACTAGATTTTGTTTTTGACGCCCCATCAAAATTAAAAACCCAATATTCTTTAGGAGTTGTCTCCTCACTATACTGCCCCACGACTTCTTGGTTATTGATGGTACATTCGACCACGAAGTCAGCAAGAGTTTGAGCCTTAATGGTCGTTCGAGTATTGTACTTGATATCGAATTCTCCCAACTCTATGGCCCATTTAATCAACCTTCCACTTGCCTTGGGGCTATGTATGATATTTCTCAAAGGTTGATCAGTTAATACCTCGATTTTGTGTGTTTGAAAGTAAGGCCGTAATTTTCTTGAGGCCATTTCCAAGGTCAGCGCAAACTTCTCAATCTTGGAGTAGTTAAGTTCTGCTCCATGCCAGACCTTGCTTACATAATAAACTAACTTTTGAATCTGTTCCTCTTCTTTTATAAGGACAACACTCAAGGCCTTATTGGATACGGCCAAATACAGGTATAACATGTCCTCGGGACTTGGCTTGGCCAACAACGGAGCTTCAACCATATATTTCTTCAGTTCGTCGAAGGGTGCCTGACTTTCTTCTATCCACACGAAATCCTTTACTTTCTTAAACATTTTGAAGAAGGGTAGGCATTTGTCCCCAGACTTCGAGACGAACCTTCCCAGTGCCGCAACTCTTTCTATCAATTTCTGGACATCCCTTACTGTCTTTGGGGGTTCCATGTCGAGTATGGCCTTAATTTTGTCTGGATTGGCCTCAATCCCCCTTTTAGAGACCATCATTCCTAAGAATTTTCTAGATCCTATGCCAAAGGCGCATTTTGCAGGGTTTAACATCATCTTGTGGTGCCTCAGCATTTCAAAAGCCTCTTTTAGGTGCTCAATATAGTCAGCTTTATCGAGGCTTTTGACTAGTATATCATCAACATAGACCTCCATGGTTTTTCCAATGAGATGCTTAAATATTTTGTTTACTAGCCTTTGATAGGTGGATCCTGCATTCTTTAACCCAAAGGCCATAATAAGATAACAAAATACACCAAAGTCAGTGATGAAAGATACCTTGGCAATGTCATCCTCGTGCATCCTGATTTGATTGTATCCACTAAAGCCATCCATGAAGCTTAACATCTCATGTCTTGTTGTGGCATCTATAAGTGCATCGATCCTCGGAAGAGGGAAACAATCCTTTGGACATGTATCATTTAAATCAGTAAAGTCCACTTTCCATTGGATTTTCTGACCATTACAGGGTTAACAAGCCATTCGGGAAATTGAATTTCCTTGATGAATCCAGCCTCTAAGAGCTTTTCCACCTTTTGCTTTATGGCTTCTTGCCTTTCTGGAGCGAAATTTCTTTTCTTTTGCTTTATTGTTTTCTGTCGTGGATCCATGTTAAGCTTATGAGTGATTAGTTTGGGGTCAATTCCTGGCATATCAGCGGTTGTCCAAGCGAATAAGTCCCCATTTTCTTGTAAGAACTTCATTAATTTTTCTTTCACAAGCTCTTCTAATGAGGCCCTAACATATGTGACTTTCTCCGGTTCTCTTGAAACCAAAGGAATTGGAACCAAATCTTCAGCCGGCTTCCCCCTTCTTTCTTCATCTTCTCTTGAGTCCATGTCCTCTATGGGTAGGACTTGCCCCCGACTCCATCGGGTCTCAAGGCTATCACGTAGCAACTTCTTACCATTTTCTAGTCTCCTTTTTCCTCCCCAACACCGTTTCTGGTGGGGAGCTTGATCTCCAAGTGATAACTTGAGGCAACAGTCTTGAAAGCATGCAAGCATGTTATTCCAAGGATGGCGTTGTACGTAGAAGATGCTTTGATCACCAAAAAGGTTAGCATTTGAGTGACCTCTCTAGGTTCTCTCCCCATTGTCATGGGTAGTTGAACGATTCCTTACACTTTTGATTCCACTCCATTAAAACCATAGATTGGAACATCTGAAGGGGTTAGTGGAGAATCATTGTACCCCATCTTCACAAAGGTATCATAAACCAAGATATCAACTGATGCTCCATTGTCCATTAGGACTCTATTTACTTCTGAATTTCCTATCAAAGGGGCTATGACAAGAGGATCATCGTGGGGAAATTTTATCCCTTCTAAGTCTGAGTCATTAAAGGATATGACCATCTCCGTCCTAGCACATTTAGGTTCTTCTACTACGACTTGCATAACTTCTCTTGCATATACTTTTCTTGAATTTCTTATATTCCCTGCAGATGTGGGTCCTCCGAAAATCATATTAATAACTGGTCCTCTAAGCTGTGGATTCCTATCCTGACTATTGTTATTTCTTCTGTTATCATCACGCCTATCATGGCTTTCATCTTTAGTGTATTTAGAAAGTTTTCCTCTTCTGATAAGGAATTCGATTTCATCCTTCAATTGTTTGCAGTCATCCATATCATGTCCGGTATCCCTATGAAATCGGCAAAATGCGCTCTTGTTTCTCTTCTCAGGATCAGACTTCAGGGGTTTAGGCCATCTCAGGTCTCGATCCCTTTCAATATCCATCAGGATTTGGCTTTGAAGCGTATTTAGCAAACTTTTGCCCTAAATTATTTTTCTTAGGGGGGATTCTGAATCCTTATATGTCTTGGAATACTTGTATCAGGCATCATACTCTTGATCACCTTTTCTCTTCTTGTTAATATTCCCATGTGTCGCCACTGATATAGTGGTTTTCTTCATGCTTTCTTCCGCCTTAATATATTTCTCTACTTTGTCTTGGAGAAGAAACATGTTCTCAGACGGATGTTTAGCCAGAGATCTCTTGAAATAAGGATCAATCGTTCCCTGTGTTTAAGGCTTTCATAGTCACTTTTTTGTCAAGTCCGGGACTTTCAAGGCTTCCTTGGTGAAACGGTTTAAATAGTCCCTTAAGGATTCATTCTTTCCCTGCTCCAGATTCATGAGAGAAGATGAGATTTTTTCATGCACTCTCCTGCTTATAAATTGCCTTATGAAGGCCTTGCTGAGATCTTTAAAGAACCCAAATGAGTTGGGGGTAACTGGTTATACCAACGTTGGGCCATGCCCCCCAGGGTTTGGGAAAAAGCCATGCACTTCACAGCATCATTGATAGGTTATAATAACAAAGTATTCGAGAAGGTTCTTACAAGATTAGCTGGATCGCCTGCTCCATCATAAGTCTTGATGGTGGGCATCTTGAACTTACTTGAGATATGAGCGTTCATGATTGCTTCGGTAAATGGTGGTGTCGGATCTTCAGGATCTCCGAGTGGTAGCAACTCAGTGGGGTCGGCACTTGCAATTTCCATTCTTTTCCCTCAAGGGGTTCCATCTAGTTCTATGATGTCAGGGGCTTCACGCCTCGGGACTGGTCTTCTGACCTGCCGATCTAAGCTTTTCTTTAGCTCTTTGAGTTCAACCTCGTAGGAAGCAATCTTCTATTCTAGTGTCCTACGGGACTGTGAATGTTGGCTTCCTACAGGTTCCTTGTCGGGCCTCCTCTTTCTAGGATTAACGTTGGTGCCTTCAGAGCTTTCATCATCAATAGAGTATGGTCTTGAGAAATCACGGATTCCCTCTCCGCGCCTATAGTTTTGTGGTTCCAACCCTCTAATGTATGAAGTGTGATAAACTTGGGAGAGCCCAAGCCTAGGTTGTGTAATAGTGCTGCTAGGGATAACAATAGTGGAAATTTGTGCATGAGGAGGGGAAGTAACAATAAAAGGAGTTTGAGTTACCTGGGATAGAGGGTTGGATCCATGGATGACTTCCTCAGGATTTGTAGAATGGACGATTTCACTGAACGGGCCAAGTCTTTGAATGCTAGGACCTTGAGTTCCTGCAGGAATAGTGGTGGTAATGGGGACCTCGGAGGTTTGAGTTTCTTCAGGAGGAATCACAGTAGTCGAGTCTTCTGCGGTCGGGATGATGTCTCCATCAGCTCTTCGTGTTCTTGCCATGGTTGATGTTGTCTTCCCACAGACGATGCCATATGTTATGGATCAAAAACTAGGGAGTAGTTATTGCGATTTGTGTCGGAACTTATTGAGCTTTAATGACTGAGCTTGTATTTCGTAGCTTAATATTGCCCTCACAAGATGCCTATATATCTCAAGCGTATTGAGAATCAAGACAAACTGTAGTTCTAAAAATGAGGGTTTAGGCCCTTTATATAGACATAGAGAGTCTAAGAATTAGAGTATGTTTAGGAACCTTGATGGATAAGGAGCTTCCTATAAGGATTCTGGATCCTTCATGTGATAGAAGTGGTTTCCATGTAGGAATATGTTTCCTTGTTGATTGAGATATCTTGGGGGCTACTCCTTGGAGTAGTTTCCATGTAGTTGGACTCTTCCCTTGTTAGGGTTTCTAGATACTTCTAGTATGAGGGTTTTCAACAGGCTTCTTGGACCTTTATTGAGCCTTTATTAATTAATTACGAAATTAATTAATAACAAAGGTTTAATAGGCCTAAGATTTCAACAGAGCTTGTGGGCTGGACTTACAAATCCAGGTGATCCTTGGATTACAAATCCAGGTGATCCTAGAATTTATTTTCCTAGATTGTTTCAAGGGCCCAAGCCTTTAGACCATACTAGCTCTAATTAATGTTACATTAATTGTGTCTTTAGAGTTTAGCTCATATCAGTAATTTTGTATTATGAGTGACGTATGAGTTTTTTAAAATATAATAATAATAATAAAAGTGATTTATGAGTAATTTATGAAATATGGATAATTTTTATCAAAATGGAAATAAAAAAAATAAGTAACTAAAAAATTACCTAATACTTACTTGTGGCTTATTTGTGACTATAATTCAATTCTTGACTTATTATACAAACGGACATTTTTCAGCTTAAAGTCACAGACAGCTTTAAGCCTTTATTCTCAAAATATTTTTAACTTTGAATAACTTTTCTGATATCGATTTTAAAAACATTTTCTCTCTAAATATTTACCTCAAATCTATTTTTGTTCCGTCACTTCATAAAAAAGTATTTAACTGGCTTTCCCATAAAAGTCAAGTTTTGGGACCCTGTTGTCTTACAGCACACCTCGTTTATTTCAGCTTTCAGCCACAGATTGGATTTTATGGAACGTATATTCACGAAGCAATAAGAAGGCCACACGAAATGATATGTTATCACAGATACGTGGCACATGAAATCCCCTTGAACATTTTCGAACTCTCAATTGCATTACACTTTACATTCACTTGGAGCAAAAATGCACTTCTAAATTGGCCTAATGGCAACTTCTATAATTCCCACAATCGATCTTTCTCCGTTCATCTCTGCAACCGAATCGAAATCGCAAGTGCCAGGGACTGTAAAACCGGGACATAGTAACGGACATGTTAGTAACAATAGAATTAGCATCAGCAAAGAGGTGGTGAGGAAAGAAATTAGCAAAGCATGCACAGAATATGGATTTTTTCAAGTAGTGAACCATGGTATACCAGTGGACCTGCTGAACCAGTCTCTTGAACTTGCCAAGACATTTTACGGGTACCCCGATGAGGAGAAGATGAAGCGTGGTCCAGGAGCTCCTTCGCAGGGTGGGTTCAAGAAGAACCCCGAGCATTTGCCTGATAGGAACGAGTTCATGTATATTTTTGAAGCTGGTTCTCCTAAGAATGTGATCCCTGAAAATCCACCGCAGTTCAAGTAAGAAGCAATCTTCATTTGCATTACTCTTATGACTACTAATGTTTTATGTAGCTGGAAAAAAGTTGGTTGCTAGTAGATTACAAGTTAATAATGATGATTATGAAACAGACATGAGATATTGTCATAAAGAGATGATTGAGATAAAAGTTCATTTAGATTGTACGGTTGTTTAGTAAAAGCTATTGAACAATTTAGGAATAATATATTTGGTCTTATATATGTCAAGAGTTAATTGCATTTTGCATCACAATAGTTGTGGGATGCATTGTGCAATTATCTAAATTATGAGTACTAAAGTGTCATTAGTCCAAACCATTGGGATGAAAAATGCAATTAACTAATATGTCAATAATATCTGATTTGATAAATATCGGATTCATCGCCAAACATGAGAATTTGGATTTGAACATTCAGTTCAAACTTGAAGAGTTCTAGTTTGGATTCGATTTTCTTTTTATGTTAACTGGGGTAGAAGTTAAACCTGAACCTGAATTGGAATAAGTTCGAATAGGGCTCCATTACTCTTCTACAACCAATGGTAAACCCCCACAACTCATCATAAATTGTGATCATCTTGTTATAAAAAAAAGGCTTAAAGCTGGCATATCTACTCTTTGTAAGTTTAAATTTACAAGCACTGCTGCAATTTCAGCAGGGTGTCATGTTTGTCAATTAAAAAAAAGCACATTTTACTACTAGATCTAACTTGTATATAGTAACTCCTTTCCATATAGTTTGTTTTTATAGAAGACGATTTAGAATTGAAAACTTGGGTAATGTTGCACTTAGATATATCTAGCGACTGCTGAAAACATATCTTTTTGACAGGGGAGTACTGGAGGATATCTTTCCCCGATACAGGAACTTGGCTTCCCTCATAGAGGATATTATAAATGACTGTTTGGGATTGCCACCGAATGTTGGATAATTAATCTAAATTTGGTTGTCGTCTAATCTTGGTAAATTGGCACTAATAAAGCTCTGCAATATCTTGTGATCTGCTGGTTAAAGAAGTCAACAGCGTGTGGAGTATTTTTAGTAATTTGTTTGGCATTGTTCTGTCATGAGTTGTGATTGACAATCATTTGTTTCCATTCCTAGTTTTTAGGTGTTTACGCGTTTTCTGTTTTCCTATATATGTAATCAGTTTCTTTGTGAATAAAGCCAAGACTTAGACACGAATACATTCTCTCTTGTTTCTACTGCAAATATACATATTGTTTTTCCAACAATCTGGTATCAGAGCCTTAGACGTTTTGGTGTATGCCAAAGTATATGCCCAGAAACACTATGACAGAAATAGGGAAGAATAAGGATGGATCGTTGAGTCTCAGTTATCCTATGCTGACTAAGGAAAATTATACAGCATGGGCCTTGAAGATGAAGGTATACATGCAAGCGCATGCCGTTTGGAAAGCGATTGAATCAAGTGATTCGAAAAACACAGTTGATGACAGGACCGATAAGATAGCTTTGGCTGCAATATACCAAGGCATTCCTGATGATATCTTGCTTTCTATAGCAGAGAAAAAGACTGCAAAAAAAGCCTGGGAGGCTGTAAAAACTATGTGCCAAGGCGCTGATCGTGCTAAGAGGGCGAGAGTTCAAACACTCAAGGCGGATTTTGAGTCATTGAACATGAAGGAGACAGACTCGTTGGATGAGTTCTATTTAAAACTGAATGGGCTTGTTGCAAATATACGGGCCCTTGGAGAAAGTATTGACGAATCGTATGTGGTGAAGAAAATTTTA